>CABFWB010001169.1:73793-76640 GCA_902151455.1 Timema bartmani | reverse complement strand
CTCATGATTCAACTGTACATACCACTAATACACGGCAGGCGGGATGTTCAGGACCGCTGATGATTTGTAGGTTATTTAAAGTGACAAGCCTTTTAAAAGCGGTAACGTGTTTGAGCCGTACACGGCCAATCATGTTATAGAATTATTAAAAACGGTGTTTGGATCTTTAAAATTTTAAAATAATCTTCTGTGTGACTCTACTGCTGGTGAAGACTACCCGAAACATACATTATTATTGTTATTATTGTTATTATTATTAGCACCGCGTCTTAATACCCGCTCGGGTTTTACGCACTTACGCTAATATGAAATGGTAGGTTGATTGTGAGATGAAATGGAGGACCTACAGTTTGACGTGGAATCCGAACCACGGTGGAGGCCTGGCATTCCACACGTTCACAAGTTGTGATTATTACACGTCTTGTCAGAGGTGAAGGAAGGGTTTGGCAATCAGATAAATCTGTGCCGGGACCGAGGATTGAACCCCGGACCCCCAGCACAGAGGTCCGACATCTTACCCCTAGACCACCAGGTCACTCCTTAATCATACACTAGTTTAAGAATTCAGAGGGAGGATGTATGATTTTAAGGAAAATACCCAGATCTTGTACCTAGGTTTAACGGTAAAGCCACAGTAAAAATAAATAGGCTTGTTAAAAACCACCTCGATACACTCGGCGGGGACTCTAATCGAATTTTGACCTCTCGGTTCATAGCTGACTGAGTACGTCAGTCGAGTTCTCTGGTGATGATATGGTTGTACCGGTTAATGTTGCTTAAAGGCAATGAAAGTTAACGAAGACATTCATTTTGCGCATTTAAGGGGGGAGCGTAGGGAACGCGAGAAAAGGTCAGGGTTTTAACAATTTTTATAGTAAAACTTTTTTTTAACAAATAAATAAATTATTTCTTCAGTAGAATCATAGTTAAGCTTTCTTAGCATTCTAATATCAAAAGTTTTTGAATATATGTCATGAGCATAGCCTCATTAGTTTATCAACTTTTTTAATGAGTTGGAAAAGTCATTAGGTACATTTCAGAACACCCTTGACAGATATTCAAGAACTGTTGAGATCACCACGTGAAGAAAATTAAACTCTAAGCTTCCACTGGAGCAATATTTGATTTATTTTGACCAAAAAAATTTTGATATAAAAACTGCAAAAACACTGATCTCTTTTTGCATCCCCTAAACTCGAAATTTAGATGAATCAAAACCTATTTGGTGATAAGAAAACTTTGGTTTAGTGGTTTGATCACCTGAATTTTGGGGCCCTGGATGTAAAAATTTGACTTGGTTCGAATACCAATCGGGTACCTTGGGGTTAATTTTACCATGCTATTTATTTTATATCCCTCTTTACAAGCGAATTTTCATAAGCTTCCTTAAACTTCAACTCTCTGATCCTGTCTCCTGAAAATAATCTACATTTCTGATAACCGGATTGGACGTTAAAATACACATCCACACAAAACTGTGTGTAAAATTTCGATTAGCTATGTTTATTTTAGTTTTTTGTAATCAATGACCCACACAGGTAAGAATAAAAACAAAAGCGTCAGTCTTGTCTCTTCTGGTTTGCCAGTGATGGAGAGGTCGGTGCTTTAATCCAACACGGCGTATTAGAGTGCGTTTCCTAAAAGGTTTACCCCTCCCCCTCATATCAAATTTAAGTAGTCACTCTACAATCACGGTACAGTAACAACACGAGACAATAGTATTTCCATTGTTTTGAATGTGACTGTTTACATCAACGATGACGCTTCAACCTCGATATAGTCACGGTACAGCCTCGCTCCTACGCTGAGAGAATATTTTACCATATCGTTATTGTAGCTGTATTATATAATATCGCCCCCGGAACTCTAGAGTGTTTTAGAAAGACGTTCTACCCACAGCCTACTGTCTACATCGTCGACACTCAATTGTCCTTAAAATTTCCAAAAGAAAAGTAGAAACATCTGATTGTGGTCATGAAAAGGGAAAATTTTCCATTATATCCCGTATATCATGATCATTTTTGAATATTTTTTTTTCGTCCTTCATGAGACTGGGGTACAAGTTAAAAAAAAAACTTCTTCCACTTGTCGACTCAGAGTTACTGTATGCATCCAAATTTGTCTCCTTTTACTGGAAGATTTTATTCCCTGTTCAACTTAACGGCTTTGTCCTCATAATCCAAAATAGTTGCTCTAAAAGTAAATATACATTTGAAAAACTGCACATTTTTAATTCTACTCAGCACTTGTTACAAGCAGTGAGCACAACCCCAACTTACTGAAAGCCATCGAGCGAAATTGTACCGTCCCTGTATCGAGTGTATACCGTTGCAGTATCGCTGATGTAAACGACCGTGATCATTACCATATCGTAACTATATCGTCATCGTACCGTTACTGTATCGTGACAGTACCGCTGATGTAAACAACCGTGATCACTACCATATCGTAACTATATCGTCATCGTATCGTTACTGTATCGTGACAGTACCGCTGATGTAAACGACCGTGATCACTGCCATATCGTAACTATATCGTCATCGTATCGTTACTGTATCGTGACAGTACCGCTGAGCTGATGTAAACGACCGTGATCACTGCCATATCGTAACTATATCGTCACCGTATCGTTACTGTATCGTGACAGTACCGCTGATGTAAATAGGACCTAAGTATAAATATCCGGATAGCCGTGACGGGTAGTAAAACGCTGAGCGTGCCAACACTCGTGTCAGGGGATGAACGCGGGAATCCCCCATTATATTTCACTATTCATTATTAATATTATAATTATTATTTATAATTAATGTAACAATTTATTTTTCCTGCTTTATTTATTCAGCTAAT
>CABFWB010001169.1:63793-71293 GCA_902151455.1 Timema bartmani | reverse complement strand
TACTACTACTACCACTACCACTACCACTACTACTACCACTATGAATCAACTTTATGCGCTTGTTTGAAATCGACATTACATTGTTATAATTACTGTACATTTAATGTAATTATTAATTCAATTAATTAACGGACTGTGTCAAAACGGTAGTTCTCAAAGAAGATTAATGTGTGTATCACTGGTAAAATAGAATATAAACACGTGGCTAAGAGGTTTATTTACAAATTTTAATTTGCATATCTCTAATAATTCTAATATAAAACCTGTGACGCTTTTAACTCTCGTATTGTTATAATTATAATTCTATAGATTATGATGGAGCTTGGCATTTTATGAGCCTGCGAACTCACAAAAGTAGCTATCATAATTCTGTACGTATGTAAGAGCTAGAACTAGAGCTGAAAATGTTAAATAGATTTCATTCATACTTGATATTTATTTGTTATATCGTCATACTTTAAGGATCGGCAGAAGAGAGCGCAAGTATTTTTAGAGTATTTATAGTATACAAATTTTTTGGCCAAGATAAATAAAATATTTCTCCAGTAGCAATATAGAGTTTAGTTTTCTGCACATGCTAATATCAACAGATCTTGAATATCTGTCAAGGGTGTCCTGGAATTTTGTCAAAACTTTTTCTCTTTATTTAAAAAGTTTTGACAAAATTCCAGGACACCCTTGACAGATATTCAAGATATGTTGATATTAGCATGTGCAGAAAACTAAACTCTACGTTGCTACTGGAGAAATATTTTATTTATTTTGGCCAAAAGAATGTAATGCCATAAAAACTGTAAAATTACTCGTCTCCCTTCTGCTGCACCTTAAGACCAAATCGTGATTTTGATTCTAACACAAAATTAATGGTAATTTACCTATGGTGATTTTTGAAAATTCTACAATTATTATTTTATAAACTGGCTGGTAATATTTTGTTACAAATAGATGTATAGGGATATACATGATAAATTAATGTTCTTTTTTAAAAAATATAATAATTGAGTATAGTTTACTGATTACTTAGAATTTAGAGTTTGAAGTTTTTCAAATTGTCTATAACAATTTGTTCAAGATATATATATGAAAAGTTTTTCAAATGATTATCAAAGCAAATGCTTTTCTGAAGAAAACTTATGAAGTCGTAGACTACTGATAACATATTTATGAAAATTTTGCTCAAAACTCTTGTAGCCTATAATTATGAGAAAGTGTATACTATACGTCGTATGTGTTGTAACATTATTTTTCAGCGATAAGAAACTGGCTTAAGACTATCATCAAACCTGTGATGGTTCTTCAGAGACAGCTCAGTGTCACTTCCTAAATACAAATCGTTTAAAAAGGGCACCCCCACCCAATAAAAGGATCGCTAGTGATTATTTCATCTTCTAGAAAATACACTAAGGGCGAGGCATTGCTTCATCTGAATAGACTGGGTCAATCTCTATCATTTCTCGAAAGTAATGTATTCAAGGTTAGCTGAGTATCTAGATTCTGTCACAGCTGCTAAGTTCCAGGACTGGTTAACCAGCCCATTTCTCACAATGCCATCTCTTGCGGATTTCTTGGAGAGCCATCTCCCTCCCAACTTTCGCAATTTATGGCTGTATCGACGCGAAAGTAAATTTGTACATCTGCCCCTCTCTCCCCCGCCTTTAAGTTTGTTTACCCACGTTGATCCCTGATTACGAATTAAACTCCCTAATAATTTATTATCAGTGCCTAGAAGTTGCCATAGATTTACAGAGAAATGGTGTAAATAATATTTAAAAAAAGATGTCTTGTTATTTATTGATAAGTAGTAACAGATTGTAGCAGCTCTTTTCAAGAGAGTTTTGGTGTTTTATATTTGGATGCACTGTATTTTATAACTTAGATTCAAAACATATTAAAATAAATTACTTTTCCAAACTAAAACAATCAGCTGTGAAACCAGTTTCCCATACTTAGAGAATTGTTACAGGATCTATATCAGGAGGAAATCAGTTTCCTACTCTTAAGGAATTATCACTTACTTACTTTATGCCAGTGGCCACCAAATGGCGGACCGCGGTCCGCATCCGGACCGCAGATACATTTTTAAGGACCTATACAAAATAGCGATAAACAGAAGAAATAATGCTATTTCGGTGGTGGGCGGGTAATAGATATGGAAAGTCAGCAATATTAAATAATTGAAATAATTAAAGGAAGGAAAATCATGTTTTAGAAGTATTATATTCCTATAGGGCTTGAACTTGAGCCGCTGTTAAAGTTTTGCTGGACCACGAAGCTATGTCTAGTTTTTAAAACGGACCTCCATCAAAATTAATTGGGGATCCCTGATCTATGGCATTAGAAACTCGAAAGATCATTGCCACACTTACGCCTACTGTCCCTATATTAAGCTAGTTCTATACAGTCCACTTGATTACACCCGATCTCTTTCAGAAATTCTGATGTTTTCCTTCCATCTGCGTCTAGGTATTCTAAACGGTCTCTTTCCATTTGGTTTGCCATTCAAAACCCTGATCAAGGTTCTAGATTCTTTCATTCGCCTTGCATGTCCTCACCACCATAATATACGAGACTTGACTATCTTAAAAATGTCTTGTGATGAGTACAAGGTATGTGGCTAATCTCTATCTAGCCTCCTCCACTCCCCAGTATCATTATTCCTTTCTGGACCCAATATTTTCCTAAACACCTTGTTTTCAAACATCCTACATTTGTTTTTGTCATGTAAGGTAAGAGACAAGGTTTCACAGCCTTAGAGAGCAACCGGTTTTATATGGAAAAATTAAGTTTACTTTATCTAAATAACTGTTACATTTTTTATATCATGGCGAAAACAGTTTTTATTGAAGTAAGAATATGCAAGTACTCGAAAGTTCGAGTTCGAGTCGAGTTTTAGTCACTGCTTGAACTCGACTAGAAGATTTTTTTACAAAACTCGAAAAATTTTAATATTTACTCGGAATGTTCAATTTTTTTCCTAGCTTAGCCTAATCAATATTTTTAATTTTAAGATATAATACCATAACAAATATAATCCCTCAATATTTCCTTTTGTCTAATAAAAATAAAATTTTAGGGCCATTTTAAATTTATTTGAAAATTCGAATTTGTATGATTATGATTTTTTTCACAAATAAATGTGATTACATTTTTTTGGTACTTATTTATGGCTTATGCATGGATATATTAAAAAAATTCACCTTGAAATATTTCTTGTACAAATAATGCTTTATAATACTCGAACTAAAATAAACGGGATTTTCATTCTAACTCAACTCGAAGTGAAAATTTCCCACTCGCACAGTCCTAATTTGAAGTATTCAAATTAAATTAATAAATTGTATGATGCACCAAAATACTTTCTCTCTCTTTATTTTAAAATAGAGACATATACTAAAAACTCGTAATATACATTGTTGCATAGAGACTCAACAAAATAAAATAAAATTGATGAAATAATATACTATACACTGTTAGAGAAACATTGAGAGGAAAGGAATATCTTTTACCACCAAAAAGCATAACAATCAATTTCAATTTTCAAAGACCTTAAAAACATTATTATTTGCTTCTAGCTCATAAAATGTTGATTTTGAAAAAAATATTTGAAATACAATATTTTATATTATTTAATAGTAGCAAGACTTTACAATGATAAGTTATTTCGTATCTGAAATAGTTGCGCAGATATGATCGAAATTGTAAATTTATGTTAGTCAAAGTCATTTTTACTTTCTCTCTATCTTACAGGTAGAGAAAGTATTGTGATCGTCAAAAAAATCGAACTCGAGATTTTGATGAATTTTGACGTTTCATGACTTCCTGAATCCGAAAAAGTGGTTTTTGAATTTCTGTCTGTCTGTCTGTCTGTCTGTCTGTCTGTCTGTACCTCCAACTAGAGCCTAAACTATTTTACCGATTGAGCTGAAACTTGATATCTAGGGTTTTCATAGGGTTGCCCCGAGGGGTTTTTGGAATTGGATATCTACCCCTAAAATTAAGGGTAGTTTACTGAAGGGAAAAAAGAGAAAAAGTCGATTTTCTCAAAATCGGCTCTAACGATTTTGATTAAATTTCATTTATGAACATTAATAAATATTCCAAACAAAATGGCTACTCTCAATATTTCGGCAAAATGGCTTTAAGGGCTCCGGTCTGATGCGTAAATTAACATTTTTTATAATAGCTCCGAAACTATTTGAGATATGAAATTACTTAGCATTACAAATATGTATATATATTTATAATACAAATATTTTATTCGAAACATATTTTTATAAAATCAATAATTTTCAATCTATACGCAATTATATATATATTTTTAGCTTTTTGGACATTAAAGCTTAAGTATTGCGATCGTAAAAAAAACTAACCTGAAATGTTGATGGATTTCGACGTCTCATGACCCCCCGAACCCTAAAAAATAGTCTTTGCAATGCCGTCTGTCTGTGTGTCTATTAAAACTTAAAATTAAGGGTAGTTTACTGAAGGGCAAAAAGAGAAAAAGTCGATTTTCTCAAAATCGGCTCTAACGATTTTGATTAAATTTCATTTATGAACATTAATAAATATTCCAAACAAAATGGCTACTCTCAATATTTCGGCAAAATGGCTTTAAGGGCTCCGGTCTGATGCGTAAATTAACATTTTTTATAATAGCTCCGAAACTATTTGAGATATGAAATTACTTAGCATTACAAATATGTATATATATTTATAATACAAATATTTTATTCGAAACATATTTTTATAAAATCAATAATTTTCAATCTATACGCAATTATATATATATTTTTAACTTTTTGGACATTAAAGCTTAAGTATTGCGATCGTAAAAAAAACTAACCTGAAATGTTGATGGATGTCGACGTCTCATGACCCCCCGAACCCTAAAAAATAGTCTTTGCAATGCCGTCTGTCTGTGTGTCTATTAAAACTTAAAATTAAGGGTAGTTTACTGAAGGGCAAAAAGAGAAAAAGTCGATTTTCTCAAAATCGGCTCTAACGATTTTGATTAAATTTCATTTATGAACATTAATAAATATTCCAAACAAAATGGCTACTCTCAATATTTCGGCAAAATGGCTTTAAGGGCTCCGGTCTGATGCGTAAATTAACATTTTTTATAATAGCTCCGAAACTATTTGAGATATGAAATTACTTAGCATTACAAATATGTATATATATTTATAATACAGATATTTTATCCGAAACATATTTTTATAAAATCAATAACTTTCAATCTATACGCAATTATATGAATTTTTTTAACTTTTTGGACATTAAAGTTTAAGTATTGCGACCGTAAAAAAAAACTAACCTGAAATGTTGATGGATGTCGACGTCTCATGACCCCCCGAACCCTAAAAAATAGTCTTTGCAATGCCGTCTGTCTGTGTGTCTATAAAAACTTAAAATTAAGGGTAGTTTACTGAAGGGCGAAAAGAGAAAAATTTGGTTTTCTCAAAATCTGCTCAAACGATTTTGATTAAAATTCGTATCTAGGCGTTGATTAAGATTATAAATAAACTGGCTATTTTCATTTTCCTATGAAAATGATTTTTAGGGTACTTTACAGAAGCGTTAATTTCCGTATCTCCACAACTATTTGAGAAACTAAACAACTTATCATTGCAAAATTGTAGGACTATTAGAAATAAAAAACTTTTATTTGACATATATTTTTATAAAAGCAACAGTTTCTGAGATATTTGCAAATATATTAATACAATTTTGTGAGCTTTAGTTGTAAACATATACTACTTAAGTCTTAACGCAATAATTCTCCAATGCCATAGAGTAATTAAATATAAGTATCTAAAAAAGTATGTTATTTTTCCTTAAAGCTCTTAGGAGAAATGTTTGCATAGCAATGATCTATCTCCATTTTAGACTCAATAGTCAATATTTACATTTTTTATTGGTCAAAATGTATAAATGAATAATTAAATATCAATGCGATGACTTGAAGATCTGCAACACCTTATAAAATGTTAAAATTTTAACCAGAAATCGAAATTTTAATACGAAGTGTTGACCCTTGTGGAAGACATTAAACTGTTTGAAATGCTCTTAGGTGGACAAAGATGCGCCTCTTTTCTCATTGATTCTATATCATTGTATATTATTTTATGCGTGTTCTTATGGGGAGTGGTGATGATACAATGTACATTATTCCGTTCAGAAATCTTACGAGTTTATAGAAAGAGAGAGAAAGTTTGTGCGGTGTGCCGTACCATTTATTTTAAGCAAATGAGAATTTCCATTAGGTTTGAAATGTTAAAGAGTGCTTAGATAAAATTTTAATCAAAATTGGTATAGCAGATTTTGATAAAATTGGTTTTTTCTCTTTTTACACTTCAATAAAGTACCCTTAATTTCAGGGTTAGGGCCTTTATATTTAATTCCAAAAATTCCTCGCGGGAACTATATGCAAACACTATACACCAAATTTTAGCACGTTCGGTAAAGTGGGCTAGGCTCTAGGCCGAAATACAGACTCACAGACATTCAGACAGACAGATGGCATCACGAAAACAATTTTTTTTTGTTTCAGGGGGTCATGAAACGTTGACATTTATAAAAATCTCGAGTAATTTTTTTTTTTGTAGATCACAATAGTCCTTTCTCAGAGAATTTGAGAAAAAGTAAAAAAAAGTTCTAAGACTACTGCGTAGATAAGTAAATTAAGAAGCTGTGTAATTTTACTTTCTCTCACCCACCTCGGTGGCGTAGTTAGCTAACGCGCTAGTTTCGTGTTGATCCAGACAACCGAGGACGGTGAGATGGCGGCTAGAATCTCGGTCGGGTGAATGGGGGTGGTTTTACCTAAATGTTTTTCCACTTTCCCTCCACGCAAATGCAGGTTTACTTCATCTAAATTTCACCTTCACAATTCCTAATCCATTAGCCTAATTAGTACTTAAGCGTATAGCCCGAACGGGTAGTAAGACGTAGTGCTAAATAAATAAATAAATACTTTCTCTCGACTCCTCGGATAGAGAAAGTATTGTGATCGTCAAAAAATTGAAATCAATATTTTGATAAATGTTGACGTTTTATGACCCCTAAAACCGAAAAGGGTGTTTTCGCGATCCCATTTATGTGTCTATATCTCGACATAGAGCCGAAACTATTTTACTGATTGGGCTAAAACTCGGTATCTAGAGTTTTCCTAAGGTTACCCTAAGGAGTTATTGAAAACCTATATCTAACCCTAAAATTAAGGGTAGTTTACTGAAAGGCAAAAATAGAAAAAATCAATTTCTCTCAGAATTTGCTTTAAGGATTTTGATTAGATTTTGTATTCAGACACTGTTTAACATTAAAAACACACACACATATATATATATATTTTTACTTTCTCTCTATCTTACAGGTAGAGAAAGTATGGTGATCGTCAAAAAAATCGAACTCGAGATTTTGATGAATTTTGACGTTTCATGACTTCCTGAATCCGAAAAAGTGGTTTTTGAATTTCCGTCTGTCTGTCTGTCTGTCTGT
>CABFWB010001169.1:42964-62519 GCA_902151455.1 Timema bartmani | reverse complement strand
TTTAACCAGAAATCGAAATTTTAATACGAAGTGTTGACCCTTGTGGAAGACATTAAACTGTTTGAAATGCTCTTAGGTGGACAAAGATGCGCCTCTTTTCTCATTGATTCTATATCATTGTATATTATTTTATGCGTGTTCTTATGTGGAGTGGTGATAATACAATGTACATTATTCCGTTCAGAAATCTTACGAGTTTATAGAAAGAGAGAGAAAGTCTGTGCGGTGTGCCGTACCATTTATTTAATAAGGTCTTTGAAATTTGAAATTGGTTGTTATGGTCTCTGGTTGACATAGATGTTCCTCTTTTCTCAATGTGTCTGTGTCAGTGTATATTATTTCATGATTGCTTTTTGATGGAGTGTTTTGGCGCCAATGTATAATATTTCGTTTCACAAATCCTATGAGTTTTTAGAAATATATTTATTTTCAGAAAAAAAGAGAGAAAGTCTGTGCGGTGCACCATACCATTTGTTTAATATATTTATACCTAAAGGCCGATACACACAGAATGTTAAGCTAAGCTAAGCAATGGTCCCTCATTTCACTCCAGAATTCAGTGTTGTTTCTTTCTGGTCTGCTCCAGTGAAGTTTAGTTATGATGGCGTTCTACAAAATGTCTTGTTTGAGTACAGATGATAGTACTGAGTAAAAAAAGATGCTGTTAGAAGCTGTTTTAGAAGATGAAGAAAATTTAGGAGGTAAAGGTTTGACTTGTTCAATTAAAGCTTTCATTTTAATATAAAAACATTTATTAAATATAAAACCTAAATAAAATATTACTTAAATACAAGTGAAACACACTGAAGACAAATCTTCAACACTTATTTAGTCATTACCAAGGCCATAAAAACTGCACCAGGACTCTTATATGATGATCATGATTCCGATCTTTGTGTCCAAAGCTTTCTTAAATAATTATTAACTCTTGAGATAGGAATAATCTTATCTGAAAACTAGAAAAGTTAATTGATCTACTTTCACGTATTATTTTATACATAAAGTTATGTGATCTACTGCTATCACTTTTAATAATCACTAATTTCTCCTCTTTTGGTGACATATGTTAAATAATAATAATAATAATAATAATAATAATAATAATACTCAGCACCGCGTCTTATTATCCGTTTGGGTTATACGCTTAAGTACTAATTACACTAATAGGTTAAAAAAATGGGAAGGTTGAATATAGAGGATGTGAGCCCGTACTTGCGTGGAGGAAGATTGGTAAACCATTTAGGAAAAACCACTCCCATTTCACCCGAGCGAGATTCAAACATCGATCTCCCCATCCCCGGCAGTATAGCTCAGCACAAAGCTAGCGCGTTAACTAACTACGCCACCAAGGTGGGTGACATCTTAAAGCTGACCCTTAAATGTTGTTAAGGTCACAGGTTTCATTGTAAATGAATGTAAATGAAAGGACATTTTGAAATCCTTATTGAAGGCTTTGATAGATCTAAATTCTTTAGCTTCCTTAATTACTGATTATAGGATTCTTCAACATACAAATCATGTAATTTGCGAATGATATGGCTGCCCAAATATTTTCTATCGCGTCTGCTAGTAGAATATTATTTTATTCAGGGTACCTAAATAATAATTACCTAAACTAACCACTATGATAACATTATTTATTACTATATCCTATAAATGAGGTTATATTAATATTCATATTCATGATTTTACACTAACTTAGACTTAAGAAAGTAGAATGTATTTTTTATCAAAAGCTAAATTAACTTAATTGAAGGTGACCTGGTAGTCTAGGGGTAAGGTGTCAGACTTATGTGCTGAAGGTCCGGGGTTCAATCCTCGGTTCCGGCACAGATTTATCTGGTTGCCAAACCCTTCCTTCACCTCTGACAAGATGTGTATTAATCACAACTTGTGATTGTAAGGAATGCCAGGCCTCCACCGTGGTTCGGATCCCACGTTAAACTGTAGGTCCTCCATTTCATCTCACAATCACCCTACCATTGCACATTAGCGTAAGTGCGTATAACCCGAACGGGTAGTAAGACGCGGTGCTAATAATAATAATAATAATAATAATAACTTAATTGAACTTGCACTTACTATATTTTTAAAATGTAATGAAGTTGTATTGTCACCATAGGTAGGACTTATTACAGTACAGCTCATGCTATTTTAGTTGGCAATATTTTTTACTACTTGTGGCTTTATTATTCTTTATTATTCTTTATCTGAATGAGGGGAGTTGAAATATGTAAATGTACCATACTAAGATAATTTTGATATAATTCCTTTACCTCTAAGTATAGATATCATTATTAAAAATATCAATAAATCATGTTTAACACTATATATTTATCATCAGCGCTATTAAATTGATGTTAGCTAAACTTAACGTATTTAAAATATATCAACATATTTTAAAAGACTTAAAAAAACTATTTTCATCCCTCTTTATTATCCTTCAAGTATTCTTTGAATACTTTATATTAGTAAACGCTAATAACATGGGGATACCTTGTAGAGTTAGGGAAAAAAGAAAGGAAAAATATTGATAGCCTAATATTTTCTTCAAAAGCCAGCGAAAAGGACTCGTTTATCAAATTACATGTGACTTTTTTTTTTTAGAATCGTAACGGTGCTTCCAATGATTCGTGGAGGGGAGAGTGGGGTAGAGAGGGGGTGGACTTCTACACTATAATTTACAAAAAATATATATATAAAAATCAAGTTTGATCGTGTGAAAAAGTTGAACGAGCTATTTATTTTGGTCATGATTCGCAGTGTCCGCCCTTATCTCAATACGACGCCGAGTTCTGTTGGCCCTGGCTTGACAGTTCACCCCCTCCTCCTTCTACCCCAATCGAGGACTGACAAACGTGATTTATTGGGAGTTTAATCTCCCCCCCTCTACCCCCGCAGTGTCACGGATGACACTGGATGGATCCATTCGGGGAACTTGAGTATCGTGGTTTTAATGGCATTTTGCGTTTCCGCCCACGTAGAGATTTTTGGAACGTGTAAAAAAAAGTGGTTGAAGCCCGAGTATCAATCAAATAAACGGTGTAATGTGTGGTCCGTCTCCGTGGCTTAGTGGACAGAGGGACCAGACACGAGTTTTAAGAGGGACTCTGATTTAACTCTGGCTGATAAAAATTCGTCCATTCGCCATTGGAGTGGTGGTAACTGAAAGCTGGCAGAAGATTGTTATTGCGAATATTGAACGTCACTTATGTTAACCTATTTGGAAATTATTATTATTTTCTTATAATAATATATTATTAATCAAAGGTGTTAATAAAAGCTTCTAATAATACTTTAGGTACCGTACCGTGGATTTTTCGTATCTTATTGAAATAACAAAATATATTATAAAATAATTATCTTTTTTGTTTCACTGTTGTGGCAACAAGGGATATTATAGCGCGCTAAAAAGTTAATTAAAAATTATAAAATTCACAGTTTTAATTTTTTATAAATTGAATTCAAAATAAATAAATATATTTTTATAGCTTAGAGAAAGAGCCATACAAAATACTAGTTTCAAAATAAAACGTTTTTATTTTCTAAACAGATGNCCTTGCTTCGTCTGGTTTGCCATCTTGATTTATGAAGTGAACGAAAAAAAAGTCTAAACGTTTATTTTCATTAGTTTGTGTTTCAATATTGGAAAAATTATTAAAAGAAAAATTAATTAAAAATAAATGGTTTTTTATGAAAATTTTGATCTCCAAAAGTGATAGCAGTTCAACACATGGTCTTGCAGATCATACGGCATCAAACTTACGCACTCCTCTCGGTACGCTGACCGGAGTGCACACGCCAGGACGTCAAGACAACGACTAATGACATGTATCATTGGTCTCCCCCTTTCATTCTTCAAGTAGTTGACATTCTTTCTGCATGCAATATTTACTGTGTCATGTAATAGACTGCCGATGACGGGAAGATCGAGGTTCGAATCTCGATCGGATATACTGAGGGCGTGAGGGAGCGACAACAGGACATCTGGGAAGGCTGCTTACCACCGTGCATCGAATACCTCTCTGCCGACGAAGCCCAGGACACGGACCAGACCACGGATACCTGGGGACACCCGCTTACATCAATTGACGAACTACAGTCTTGGTGTGAGGCAGCCACAATCCCTTCAGTAAACTACCCTTAATTTTAGGGGTAGATATCCAATTCCAAAAACCCCTCGGGGCAACCCTATGAAAACCCTAGATATCAAGTTTCAGCTCAATCGGTAAAATAGTTTAGGCTCTAGTTGGAGGTACAGACAGACAAACAGACAGACAGACAGACGGAAATTCAAAAACCACTTTTTCGGATTCAGGAAGTCATGAAACGTCAAAATTCATCAAAATCTCGAGTTCGATTTTTTTGACGATCACCATACTTTCTCTACCTGTAAGATAGAGAGAAAGTAACAAGTATTGGACGACCATACTACCGAAGGGACATGCACGTTCACCATCAGTATTACGAGTCTCTACAGAAGCAGCGCGGGCCATAGAAGAAGTGTTACCATCCACCAAGAGCATCATCTACCTGGACGAATTTTTACTCTATGGGTCGGACAGAGAAGAACTACATCACGTACCGGAACTGCTGCAAACCTTGGGACTGAGTGTAAATCACGCCAAATCATCAACGAAACTAGTTCGAGAAGTAACCTACCTAGGATTTAGGATCAACACCCTCAGCAAGGAACTACGACTGACATCGGCATCACAAGACCGAGCCATTCTCCTCCTCCGCAGCCTTTGGAAGGTGAACGACAAAGAAGTTACTAGAATCGCAGGATAATTCAGCTGGGTCGGGTACAACCTGCGATGGCCTGGTTATGTCACAGGCCGGATATATCGCAGGTGTCCCGACCTAGCCCTTCACCTACTATCGTTGCCAAGATGGACCCGGTGTATCTGGAAGCTGGCAGAGGAACAACCTACGACCATCTTTACAGACGCGACCCCCTGGTCAGTAGCGGCCTTCAACCCAACAGTTCCAACAGCTCTAAAACGCTTCATAAGCCCAACAGAAATCAACCAAGTCGAGGTCACAGCCACCTTATTAGGACTACACTGGGAGACGAAGGAAAGAAACCCAACTGCGATATGACTAGGAACCGACAGAAGTACTACCTTTGACAGTATCATCACGGGCCGAGGAATCTTCACATGTTCATAGCAAACGAGCTCCGGAAAACAGAATGGAACACTATATGGTTCCAGTTGGAGCTCAACCCTGCGGACATCCCGTCAAGAAGTACATTGCAACAGCTCCTGTCATCAGAGGCAAACACGGCAGGATACTTCGATATCTTTACGGTACCAACAGAATTATTGTACTACCTGTATATATAAATGTAATTATGAGTGTTAAATAAAGGCGCAAGCCAAAACCCTCCTCTCGCCAACGGTGGGTGTCCCTCCTGTCTTCCGCCCACCTGGCGAGTATATAGGCAGGAAGGACCAGCCCTCCTGTCTTCCACCCACCTGGCGAGTATTCACCCACCTGGCGAGTATATAGGCAGGAAGGACCAGCCCTCCTGTCTTCCGCCCACCTGGCGAGTATATAGGCAGGAAGGGACTCGGTCATCAGGTGTCGGGAGGAGGGAAACTATACGCCTATCTACTAATTACGCTTAAGTGGTAAAGATGAGCTAAGCTGAATTTAGAGGAGGTGTACCCACATTTGCGTGTAAGAAGAAGAAGAGTGGAAACCCATTTAGGAAATAAAAACCACATATAGTACACCCGACTGGGATACGAACTCTGATTTCCCTGTCATAGGCAGTTTAGTAAATTTCGAGCGGAATGTCTCATATCATTCGGCCACCGAAGCGGGTGAATTACACTATGACCTTAACTTTTAAGACTCACCATAGCAGTAAGGTAATCGTCGCTATCGTTCAGGTTAAACAGAGGAATGCATGTAGTAATGGGATACTCACCCTACGTTATGCTAGTTTTATGAGTCTTGTACTAATTGACACAGTGTATTCATAATGTGAACGCAAAATACTACCAGCCATATTAAAAACACAATGTAGGCCTACAGTATACAGTTGAGTATAGCACTTAATAATAATAATAATAATAATAATAATAATAATAATAATAATAATAATAATAATAACCACTCTATTTCATTTATTATTATGCTGGCCAACAGTCGTGAGACCTATGACATGGCAGCAATGAAAAGTACACAAGTACCACACAAGCACTTATAATAAAATGATAAAAAATCCATAATAGTTAGATAATAATAATAATAGTAATAATAATAATGTCCTTTATTTATCTGGTGATGTTAAGGCTTTAGTTAACCTTATCTTCAATTTAACCAGAGCTTAACCGCAACATATTGTAACGTTAACTTACAGTTAGTTACAATTGGATCCATCCCGTTATAATGTTGATACGTAACTATCAAGAATTCATACCACCCGCTCAATAATTCCGACCCAAATAGAATCCCTACAATGGTACTATTCTCTGTTGTAGTCCCTGTAGGCTAATACGGAAAGATAATACGACACAGTATATTTCATACTGTACAATCTTCTGTAATATTACACTCATAATTGTTCAGGAACTTACCTTTGAAATCTTCTATCACTAGCCGCCACCAAAGCTGACCTACTCCGTGCAGCCATGTGGAGAATGGGCCGAGCTAACGCAAGTCTACTGTCAACACGTGATTGCTCTCAGTCTGGTCAGATAGAAACTGAGGCGTAACGACATGGAGTCCGATAGAAGACAACAATCCACCCGCCCCCTGATGGCTGTTTGAAGAACTACCCCAAACATCGAATGATCGTCGACTTGTTCTAATATTCTGATGGAACAACCCTACAAAGTGCCTACGTGACCGAAGACAGCTAGCAACTACGTGCTAGAATTACCTCCCCTCCTTTCCGTGTAACGAAACTCACTATATAACAGGCTGTATGTGTCTGCAAAAATGACTATCTATCAATCCGCGAACGAGGGCGGATGACTATCTATCAATCCGCGAACGAGGGCGGATGACTATCTATCATTCCGCGAACGAGGACGGATCATTGTCATGGACCTGGACAATGATCGGATACACATTCATATATACTAATTGGAAAGTAACTATGGCGTCTACTTTTCATAGACTCTATTTATTTTCGGCTTATAAATTTGTTGTATTAGAATCATTATTTTGTTTTTCGTGTAATATTTAACTTTTCTCTTTATCTCAGTCGCTTAAATTTAACTATTATGTCGCCACTTAGGCGCGGTATCATGTTGGTTAGTTTAGTTTGATTTCCACCATTGGTAATTTTGTATTGAGTGAATTTAAATGTAAAATGTTAAAATGTGTGGACTTTTGTATTTTGCTATTTCACGCGACTGTAGAAATAAAATCATGCTTGTTATTTTTTTTATATAATTTAAATTTGTTCTAAATTTCAATCTTTAGTTTTTTCTAAGAGATAGTTAGTCCCGGGAGGTTTTGACTTGAGTCTGGAAGTCAAACTCTCGCGTTATGTTTTGTAAATTTCGTATTGTAACTTGTAATTGTTTGAGGAGCCCATCAGGCAAGAATATTTAATGTTTGTTTCATTTTGTGGATATCTTACTTCACTTCACTTTTGGTAGTTTAACTTCTCTGTTGATGTTAAAAATCTACGTAATTTTGTGTCTCTTAAAGACGACCTGTAATAAATGTAAACATGGGATGTTTACATTCTGCGCTTCACGTTATTATTTTCAGCATTATTCAGAATTATATAATGAGACCACTGTACTTTGCTTTATCTACGTTTATACTGAATAAACCATATTATTGTTATATTTTTAATACTGCTTATATTTTCCCTCATGTAGATTCACCTTCTCCCTTTTATTTAATTGTGGTCGTTAAGTAGAAGGCAATGGAGACGGTGTAACAATATAATATTACATTTATTTGAATACAAACACATTTTAATAGTTATAATAATAAATAATTCACATTAGCTGGAAATGTTTAGCGACCCGCACACACAAATTTACAACGCTTAACTGGTTTTACGTCTGTGCTTAATTTACTTTTGTAATTCAATTTACATTGTTTATTGTATCGATTGTAAACGAGACACATAATTAAATAATTAATTAACTTTGCTTGAAATATTTTATGTGTACCTGTGTAAAATTTGCTACTTTGCATTACTAATAGATATTAATTTGTACGCAACCACAGTAAAATTTCAAGTGGTTGAATACTAATGCATGTAATTATATCAGTGGCCATACACATTAATCGTGGATAATTAATAACTTCGTTATGTTATTTACCTTTATGTGAGTCCAACAGAGACATTTTCAGGTTGAGGATGATTTGTGTCGGGCTCTTATGCAGCTTTCATATCACATAACCAGAGACCTTAGATTTTCAGATCGCGAAAAATAAGCAAGTTTTTTTTTAATGTGTGAGTTTAACGCATCATACTATTTTTATTAACTGTGGGATCCATAATTATTTTGAGCAAAATGTAATTATTTTTTATTTTATTATAAAATTAAAAATATTTTCAGATTAGTTCGTAGCTTTCGATATATTGAAAAAAATTTTCACTCCCTTTTCGGTTTATATGAATAATCATCGACTACGCTAGTGTGTTAGGTATAAGGAAGGTTTCATTTGGATGACGTGTATATACACATATGTAGGGAGGAAGATTGGAAAACCATATAGGAAAATCCCTCGGAACTCGCGAACGGAATTGGAGCCTCAATCTCCACCATCGGTAGTTCAGTCTATTGCGAGAATGACGCGTTAGGACATTCAACCAATGAAGCAAGTTATTAATAGCTCAGGCCTTCAAAATATTAGTCACTGAAAATTGTCTGCAACTTTGACTAATTCTAAAGGTATTTGGTGTGCTTATTTCATAAATGACCACGATTTTTCCCAAAATGGATCTGAATATATCAGAAATCAGCCTATTCATATGTATTCTGGTGAAAAGCTAATTCTATTACAAAAGGTTAAAAATATTTTATATACAAACAATGTAGCAAAGAACAATGTTAAAAATTTTTATTTATATTTAAAGTACTTATAAAGTATTTTGATTTTGCCTTCCAATCTTCGTTTGGTACTTTCCTTATATTGCGTTCCATCTCGGTGCAGCATCCTACATTAGTCTGTCTATCATGTTGACGTTCCATCTCGGTGCAGCATCCAACATTAGTCTGTCATCATGTTGACGTTCCATCTCGGTGCAGCATCCAACATTAGTCTGTCATCATGTTGACGTTCCGTTTTTCCTGGTATTTGTATTTACAACTTCTTTTTATCTTGATGGAATCTTTCCTCTTACTCCTCACTAACGTCTCCAAGGTTTTCAAGAAAGTAGTCAAAATGAACGTTCCTAATTGATCGATCTAATGCTTTGAATTTTTCCGGCATATTTTCTACTATTTGCTTGTATTTGGAATCATTTGTAGTGCCCCAAGATATTTTTTACAACTTTCTTAAAATAATTCTAAGTCTCTCTTTCAACAGTTTCCATTTTTGTCTCAGACTCATTGCCTTTATGAGTTTTCAAATGTCTGGTCTGAAAAAAATGCCTTCTTTCAATTTGTCTTCTGACAGTCCTTGAAACATTTTATACATATATTTAAAACACTTTCCTTCTTTTGGCAAAGCTTTTACAAATTGTTTCCTAAGTCGAAGTTTGATCTGAAAAGAGGAAGGGGACTTTCTTTTGGGATAAACCAAACTTTCACGAATAACATTTTTTGTTTCCTGGTTTTAAAGCAGTCCTAATTGAGCATTGTTTTTGATCCAAAGTTTACCTTTTTGTCAGCGACCCAATTATACAAAAAGCATGAATACTTTGTATATCCTTTGTGTCCAAAAAGCATGAACACTATCTTAAAATAACCTATCATACATTCGTGAGATTTGTAGTTGAGCTTAGTCAGAGCTAAAGGCTACATTCTATAAATGTATTTAAGAAGCACTGAATGACCAACTAGGACTGAAGCATACCTACTAACGTTATGTAAAAACACTGTTGTGATACTTCTATTCGATGAGTGAATAAAGAGTTGCCACTCATCCCCGTTGCACTCAATGTTAACTGTTGCATCAGTACAATAATATCACTACACCAAGTCCACATCTTGTGAAAAAATGGGATGAAATATTTGCCGATATTCTTATAACTCAAGAAATAATTGCCAGAATTCAATACGTAATTTTCCTGAGGCCTACATCTTAACACTTTTTGTACAATATTTAGGAAGACCTAAGTCTTAAAGTTATAAAAGTTTTTTTGATGATGCGGATGCATGGATTACTGCGCACTTGTTATCACACGGCTATGACGATCTGATTAGATGTATTTCTTACTGTAGGATTATTTATTGGTTATTTGTTGAATTTAGTAGAGATTTAATGTTGTACACGATTTATTTAGTTAATTACACCTTCAGTATTGTAATATTAAAATAATACAGTTTTTTATTCGTTTACGAAATGACGCGGAGAGCCTGAGCTAGAGCTTGTTACAGACTGAGGTTTTCTCTATATTACTGTACGCACAAGCTGCTTATATATGACCTGCCCCTTGCTTCTTGGACCCCTTGTCACCAGTGTTAAAACCAACTAATAGGATAACTCCCAGCAGTATGATGTTGTGAAGGCTAACTTCCCATTGGGTAAAGGCAGCCAACTCATCAACTGATTTTCAAATACAACGGAGGGAAAGAAGGTCTTAAAACTTATTATAATTTACTTCTGAAAACGCCTGATCATCCATGGATGAAGTATTAAAAGGAAAAATTACATACAGTTCTTTAAAGAAAAATACACTTCATCCATGACTTTTTGAATATATGAGAGGGGGCCAAAACAGTACCATTACATTCTCTGGATAAATTATTAAACTAATTTTGTGAAAAAAAACTGTTATTTTAAATTATATGAAGCACCCTGAAAATTTTCATCATAGTCTTGGCTATCCTTTTGAAAGTCGATGGTTGTATCTTTTAATGTATCTGGTTGAAAAAGGAACTGGTATTCCTGGTCCGTGAGGTTAGAACATTTCTAAATTTTTATATTGTACCCTTATACTTTAGAATAGTAAAAGTAGCAGTTATCACGATGCTCATCTTTTCTCACCTTTTGACCACTGTCGGAGTTCTTCTATATAAATAGAGCTTGCAAGTTAGATAGCGAAATTAAATTTTTAATTTATGTAAAAATTGTATGTGATAGATTTTTTTTCTGAATTAAGCACCTGAAAATATATAAAAAAAATTGTTAAAATTATACAAAACATTTCTCCATCGCAGGCTCGTGTAATTTAATTAGCTTTTGGGGACGATGGCTTAATGTCCAAATATTTTGTCATGTTTTCAAGGTAAACATATTGTTATTTACTAATTATTAATGGTAATTTAATTTTAATGTTAAGCCATGCTGTAGATTTATTTTACCAAAAGAAATAAAAGGTGGTTCTAGGTGATTACACTTCCAAGAATAAACTAAGTGTATATTTATGTTGAAAATTAACTAAAAAAGTTATATTAAATTTTTCCTAAAGTACATTACCTCTACATTACTATACCTTACACATCCCTAGTGAAGAAAAATTATGCTCCTGTATATAAAAATACTAACAATGATTGTACCCGTAATGTACACTAGGATCAAACATCTAGCTATCATCTAGTGTGATTTATAGGTGACGGGGTTTAAATCCTGATCAAATGTAATGAAGATTTTTTTTTCCAATGTATTGAGAATATAAAGGTAGCGCCACTTGGAGTAATTTGATGATGTCATTGCTTACGCCACCCAGTAAACGGCAGTTATATTTTAATAAGAAGACAGCCAGACATACATATTTAAAAAAACGTAGAGTAATGACGTTAGTTGGACATTGGTGTGGATTTTAAAGGTTTATTTATTATTTAAGGTTCCAATTTATTAGCTGATTTTTAACAATTTAGATTGTCGTCCATATAAATTCCTGAATGTAGCGCACTGGCTCGTGTACTGAGTGACGTCACAATCTCAGCCAATCAGATATTTGTTTATATCCGGCGCTATCTTCTATTCTCTTTACCTGGTTTTTTCCTGAATGTTTTTCCAATCCCCCACTCACTAAGATATGGGTAGATTTCCTCTCAGTTCTACCTAAATCATCCTTTTACCCATTAGTGTAATTAAGTATTTAGAGCTCGGACGGGTGATAAGACGCGGATAATAAACAAAAAACAATGACGGTTAAATGAATGCATCCTCTTTTTATTTTAATTTGGCTATAGTCTCCTGCCCTTAAACTAACTCGGTAGTGTTTTGTTTGTAGGTGACAGAACATTCAGGACTACCAACCGTGGAAATTATTTGTTTTACCTTTTAAACCCCCTTACAACTCTAAACTTTTTGGTACCACTCTCAGGTGAGTGCTATTTTGTTTCTAAAGTAGGTTTGTGATCATTATATGAAAAGCTTTTAGCTAATAACTTGTAAGGTTAGCTACTACTTTCTATCATATTTTTGTAACTACACATTTTTATGCTCGCTATTTTCAAGTGTTTGCAAGGTTTCATACATTTTACTCATATATTTTTTTTCCCCTCGAAAATTAAATGTTAAGAGATGGTTTATGCCACTGTATTTTTAATCTCTTCTAAGTTTTTATGAATTTTAACAATTCAAAAGTAATGCCTTACACTTTATTACTTTTGATTAAGCACGCCATATGTCAAAAGTAATAAGAAATATTATGTACTACTGTATTTATTTTTCTTTCACACTTTAAAACCTTTTAGCATTATAAACACTGGCGTTCACATGGCCTAAGGTGTCATGTTAACAACATAATTAATCGTAAGTAATATAGGAGGTCAAGGATCGAGTCTCAGCTTGATTAACTGTTGGTTCTATTACACGCAGTGTCAAATTTTCTTAGGAAAGGCCTTTTAAAAGTAATAACATATTTTTTCGCCGTGGTTAAAACTAATCACTATTTACTGTGCTATTTTATAGGCATTGATACTATCTGAAATCTGAATATCACATGACTCGACGTGAAAGTAAAGTTATTAGCCTTCATAGCGGTTATATAAGGCCCTTCCTATTAAAATTGGACTGTGGATTTCCAATCTCCTCCACATGCTTATGTGGGGGATTCTTGTCTAATTCAACTCCTCATCTCTACCTCATGGAGTGAACAGTTAAATAACTACCGTTTAAAACGTATTACAAACAATTGTATCATTATTTATTATACATATTTAGAATTTTTCTTTTCGTGTGCTCCATGTCATACTACCCATCCCTGATACACACATATATACTAATATAATGGGTTCAAGATAATATCTATAGGAAGCGTAGCTGCATCTTCATTAGAGAGATTGGGAACTATTTATGGAAAAAACCCTTATTAGACCACGCCAGTAATCGAACCTAAACTCTCCAGTCACAGACAAATAATAAAATACTGACACCTTTCACAGTGGTATCAATGGTGCGAGTTTTACAAAAATCACATTTTAATACCTACCCTACCCAATGTATATTATGCCTTTAGTTCTTGGATAAGGTAGCCTAAATATATTTAAGGCGATAATCTAAAGACTATAACTAATCATCTTCGAGATATATTGGTTCTAATCATGGTGTGTTATAATTAATTCCCCACGAGATTGTGAAAGCGGATGAGCTGCGAATGATTCTGAGTTCACCATTTAGATAGTAACCTTATAGCGAAATGAAATGATAAAGTGGTAAATTTCACAACTTAAACACAAAATTAAAGAGGTATTATTTTTTAATCCAAATGTAAAATAATTTTAAATACATATAATATACCTTGTACACATATGTGGGATATAGTTATAAAGGTGAATTTAGCGAAATTCATTAGCATTCACCCTTGTTGTTTTTTTTATTACCACCGCGTCTTAATACCTGGTTAGTTTAAACTCTTAAACGAAATTACTCTGATGGGATACGGATGAGGAAGGAAGAATTTTAGGGGTAATCATCCCGCATTTACGTGGAAGGATGATGGGAAAGATTTAGTAAAAACCACTCTCATTAGACCCAACTGGGATTCAAACCTCGTTCTCTCCGTCTTCAGCAGGCCAGTCCAATATGAGTGACGTCTTAGACCAATCGGCCACTGAAGCTTGTTTCACCCTTATTGACCAAACAACCCCCCCCCCCCTCCCAGCTTCTCTGTGAAGAGTGAATCCCGTAACCGATGATTTCCAGGCAGTTAAATAATTCATATTAATTTTATTACTTTTATTAACTTAAAACTAATATCAATACTTGGATTTATTAAAATAATGAATGTGTTTATGCTTAGAGTTATTATTAAAACGTTTCATGTCTGCTGACGCCAGTTGAACAAAATGAACATCCAATGAGCAGCAAATTTACGAAACCATTACATTTAAAGCCATCTGCAATGCGTAGCAATTAATTCGTGAAATGAATATTTAAGTGTAGCATGAAATGACATGCATCTAAAATTAGTATTTATTTTATAAACAAATTTTAGTTCTATGTACAACTTTTTTTTAAAACAATAAATGTAAAAGGAATTTTAAACGAGTTTGAAATGAAAAAAAAATAAAATTTCGTCAAACACATACTTTTTTTTATAGATCAAAATCATTGTTATTCTAGTAGAAACACTTGAATTTGTGTTGTTTTAGAGCACAGAGCTATATATCTGGATATAATTATAATTGAATAATTTATTGGAAAAACGCTTTTGATGGCTTCGATGGTAACAACATTGATATACATTTTTTTTTAAAGCGTTTCATACTATCAGCTAATATTTACAATGGCATGCGTGTGTATAGGCAGATACACGCAGAACGATTCGAAACTGTTACAGTACAGCACTTGTTTTATCAATTGATTACATAGAGAAGTCGGCGATCGTTTAATGTTTAGTATCGTTACATAAGACCGTTCCCGTTCATGTGGCCAGTTACGGTGAGATGACCACACTGTCCTAACAAGGAGTCCAATTTGATAACTGACCAAGCGACGATCCAGTGTGGTCTTTTTTAGATATTGTTTTAATAGATGCTTAAACCTTATTCGGTGGCCACATGGTCTAAGGCGTCACTCTGACACGAGACTAGACCGCCGATGACAGGTATATCGGGGTTCGACTCACAGTCAGGTTTACTGAGGGTGATTTATACTATATGGTGTTCCACTCTCCCTACATGAAAATGCGGCTACACTTCCTCTAAATTTAACATTCCTAATCCCTAGCTCATTAGTGTAATCTATATAGATATATAAAACAGAAAGTCAGTATGTGTGTTTCCAGAAAAAAGATTACCCACCACTAGATGGGCTAAAAAACTGAAATTTGGCAATATGATAGATGGATTGTCTCATATAACCAGAAAAGTCTTAAAATGGGAAATTTCGAAATGGGGCACAGGAAATTTGGGGATGTTGAGAGGTCTAGACATAAAAACATCTTTCTATAGAAGGTTAATAAATGAAATTTGGCAGACAGGTAAATAATCAAACGGGTTTTAAAATATTTATTATATTTACCCGTTTTACTCTGTTTACCATTTTTACCGTCTTAATATAGCTGACAAATTTTAGCCTTTTTACTTAAACTTTTTACGTTTTAAAAAATTTCTGATTATATTTCTACTTTTTGGTTTGTTTATCCTATATGCAACTTTTCGCACGTTTTACACCTTTTTAAACTTTTTACTTTTTCTACCATAGTATATTTCTCCGGATTTATCCGGGGCTTAGCCATGTAATTAATGTAAAAAGGTGTAAAAAGTACAATTAAGGGAAAAATGGCCAAAAATGGTAAAAATAGTAGGCAGTAGATCTAATAACAAAGGACAATAAGGGCAAAAACTGTCAAAAAGGGAAAAAAGGGAAAAAGGGGCATAGTGGAGCAAAAATGATAAAAAAAAAGGCAATAAGGGTACAAAGGTTAGAACGAGAGAAAAGTAAATATAATAAAAACAAAATAGTATAAAGTTAATAGGAGGGTAAATAAATAAAAAAATAGTAAAATAATTAAAAAGCGTTAAAATGCCCAAAAGGCTAAAATAGTAAAGATGACCAAAGTTAAAAAGGGACAAAAAGGGTATTATTTTATTGTAAAGATGGAAAAATGTTAAAAAAGAATAAAAAGATCAAAAATAGCAAAATGGTTAAAATGTGTAAGAAGAGTAAACTGGGTAAATATTATAAAAAAATACTAAAGTAATTTTAATTGGACTTAATTACAACCCTACAACTAATTACTATGTATGATGTGATACTCTACTCTTTACTATCCCCAAAAGACAAGAGTTCAAAGTATTGTATATTAATAGAGAAATTATAATTTAATCTTCAAAAGAAATATCAGTTTTTAAAACACGTTCAAATTACTGTATCTATATATTGACATTGTTTATGAGTCTATCTACTTTCACGTTTTTAATCACAATTCTAACCAATAAAGGATTAATATTTAAACAAAATTTAAGATCTATTTACTATTCCCTGTGGTTAATCTTACACACTAAAAATAATAAAACTACTTTATAAATTACCTGTGAGAGGCTACACCAGCTAGTTAGTACAAAATGAATGTAATTTGAACAGGCAGTAAGACGTGCTGCAAAAAAAAAATGGATGCTTAAAAATACTATAGCAGTTATCATACGATTTAAGTCGTCAGGACGAAATTTATTGAATTACCACCGTGACTCAAATCCTGGCTGTGTTGACTTAAGGGGTGATTTCCCCCTCTTTTCTTCACGCTAGTGAGATACTTTCTATAAATTAGCTTCATTATCCATACAAATAAAATCTATTAATATCATTGCGTCGAGTCTTACCAACCATCCATTTAATTAATATATTTTACATTAGCTCTCTAAATACCATAATACAACATGAAACTGATTGGTCTTGTGATACGATATAAATATTTTATTCATCATTGGGGAAGAGAGTATATATAAATAGTAACTATTATATTATCGTTCAGAGTCAAACTAATGCATCATCCACTTGAGGTTAGCATGATAATGGTACTGACACAACTATATTTTTTTTATTGGTAGCGAGATTTTTCTAATTTTCATTCGATAGTAACAAATAATTACTCTTATTACAAAGTTACTGCACCATTTATTTTGTTGCATCAAGCAGAATATTCAATCAATTATTTAAATATAATTTTTTTATGCAAAACAGTTAAAATTCAATTACAGATTTTAGAAAAAACAAATAGAAATACAATGGCTTAAATCATTTACATGAATTCAATAAAAAATGGGCACAAACACTAGAAGTATTTTATATATATTTAAAATATGAAGCGATTTATTTCAACTATAATTCCATGATTTACAGATTTTAATACCAATTTTTAATGTAAGCTTATACACCGAGGTTATCCCCCCAAAAAATCGAATATATTCAAAGAAATAATTTTATAGCTAGAGATTAAAATTAGTACAGTATTATATTCTTACCTAGATTAATTGAATTTTCCATGTATATTTCTAAAAAATATAGACTACAGTTAAGAGATGTAATTGAAAAACTGACCTATGATGCGTTAACCGGAGAACTAGTTAAAAAAACATGTTTACGAAAAGAATTAAACTTTTTACTTATAATGCTCGATTAATGTGCTAAGTTTCAGGTTATTTTAAATATATATCTATTTCAATCATAATGTTTTCGACCAAGGGGTGTTCGGTTTGATCTAAGGGGTGGGGGTAGTGAAGGTAGCTGATAGGAAGTGCTCCTGAAATACTGTAGAAAGAGTATGGGGAAATCCACAGAGAAAACAAACTTGTGAAAAATCCAACCCTTGCGCATCCGGCAAGAATTCGAATCCCGACCTCTCCATCAATGGCCTTGTTTGATGAGAATGTAACGTCTTAGACTACCTGGCCATCACTAGTCAGTTTAGATGACAATGATAATGACAATACTTCAAAGGAGGACCACCCCCTTCAAAGAGGCATAGCAATGATTTATTTAATTGATCCAAAACGTGATCCCACCGTGTAGAACATTGGCTGAAAGAGACTAGTCACACTATTGTCATTCCCATATTGAAGTGACGTTAATAACTCCCAGTGGCGTGTCGAGGAGTGTTGCAAGGGAAGCAGACCTTGTAAAACTGTACCTGTCATATGTTCTCGCCCACTTGGGCCATGTTTGACCAATCATACATATGCTTTGCTCTGAATGCCTCACACGGGAATGTATTCCCCTCGATACCTAACCAATGAGTGTTCTACTGAGGGGTGTGAACAATTCACAGGTATAATATAAACTAATGCTGCTTACCCTGGCAACACTTCACGACACGCCACTGATATCTCCAGGCACAGTTAAGCTTTCCGTACACGAACGGATGGGAAATAAACCTATTTCTATAAACTGAAATCCTCAAATGGTTGTGAGAAGGAAAAATCATATTAAAAGTTACTAGCAGCCTCCAAATATCAAACTAAGCGAAAAACTTAGGACAGCTGGTAAACTGGACAACAGTGAAAATTAATATTGTAATGATCAGTGGCTGCTCGTGATTGGTTGCCACTGTTACTTCTTCTTCATTATACAACTAATTAACCACAAGCACAATAATGTAATACACTAATGTATGTGTATTGGTTTTAAAGGGTATAAGTTTGTTTGTGAAAGGGAGGACACAATTTACTTGTACAGTCCTGTCAAATATTGATTGCCTTGGTAAAAGCCCTGAAGCTATCCATGGTAGTAGTAATAGTAATAATCATAATTTTAATAATAATTTTAGTATTCAGGAGCTATAACAAAAAAAATCCCACTAATCCTAACTTATTTTAGATAACCTCTGAGGTCAAACCAAAGATGTCCTAAACTAATAATCCCAAATATACAGTGGGGCAAGAAACTATTTTCATCTACTGCCTAAATATTAACACACGGGTAGCTCGTATTTGTGGGCACATGGACTAAGTGTAATGCTTGTCTAGTTTGACAGTCATAGGTAGGTTGGGGTTCAACTCCTTGTTGGGTGTATAATGGTGATTTGTCATAATTAGTTTCCCACTTTCCCTTCACGCAAATGTGTACACATTTACTTTTGGAAGGTTTTTTATTGGTTATTGTTAACTTGATCATTTATATTTTTACTATTATAAACGAGATAACCTAAAAAATAATAAATTAATCAGCTTAAATCAAAGTTGGATAAACCGTTACATAGGCCTTACTGTCACAAAAATCACCGATTATTTATAATAGGTAAATGTGCATAGAAAAGAGAAAAATTGTTGAGTGTTGTAAACAATCATATTATGAAGAAACTCTGGCATTGAAAGAGTGGTAAGGGGTTAATCCTACTGACCAAAGAATAATATTTTCAAAGCGTGAAGATATCCCACTTAAATTCCATGAAAGATAGTCCATTTCTATAAAATAAATACATTTGGAGATTGCTATAGAGACTATTTCTGATCATCTGATATTTTCTTTGTTCACAATGTTTAACTGGTCGTACTGGACCTCCACCCCCCCC
>CABFWB010001169.1:0-35823 GCA_902151455.1 Timema bartmani | reverse complement strand
TTAGTATCGACTCGCATTTTAGGCGTACTAAATCTGACTATGAAACTGGCCCTTATTCACAAGTTGTGATTAATATACGTCTTGTCAGAGGTGAAGGAAGGGTTTGGCTATCAGATAAATCTGTGCCGGGACCGAAGATTGAACCTTAGACCCCCAGCACAGAAGTGCGACATATTACCCCTAGACCACCAGGTCACACTAATAGAATTTGCAATCTGGGAATATAAATTTAATTATTTTTCCTCAATTGCAGTTGAAAATGAGAACGTCTATATTTAGGGTAGAGCTGAACAGTACCTTCACTTGGAATACATCGTGAACAAGAACTGGATAATTTTTTTTCCAAACTAGAAGCTATACTTATCCTAAGCTGTAGGCAGCTCCCTTCGATGATAAGCTACTTTGGAAAGCACAAATTTAAGTTTTACGTGTGAGTTATCTAAATACCGCTACCGGTAGCTTGAAATCAATCGTTTGGCGACTCCTGATATGTATTGTAGACTAGGATTTTTGAAAAAAACAAACCCAAACAAACCCCCAACCCTTTTACAAATGTTAAAAAACTGTTGTGTATTAATAAGCAATGGGATATGTACTGTAGCGCTCAATTTTGACAGCCGTTTTAATGTTGACATCTTGAATCTAAATTTAGTAAACTTTTGTCAATTAGAATGCTTCAATATTTTTTTATGTCCTCTAAAAGGTTATTTCAAGCGAGTATACCTGTGACATACGTGTAAGTTTTGATATCATGTGATGCAGTATTTTAGAACGAACTGTCATGCCAGTTACTTTTATCAATCTGTCCAACATACATATGAGAATAGCTTACAATAATCTGTCGACGGAGTAGCCAGCTAAAAGTATTGGAATGCTCTGTGTATGAGTTGATAAATTCATCTGGATAGTTGCAATTAAAGTAGGATTATGGCAGGATGGATTTTTCTTAATAAAAAACAAACATTTAATTTATTATGGTCAACATTGATAACACCTGCTTCTAACTCTCGCGTTAGACTATACTGTCAATTACAGTGAGATCGGGTTTCGAATACCAGTCAGTTGTACCGAGTGTGGTTTTTCTATAAGTGTTTTCCACGCAAATGTGGGTACAATTTCTCTAAATCCAACCTTATTAATCCCTAACTCATTAGCATAATAGTCACATATGCGTATAAGACTCGGTGTTAAAAAACAATATTGATAACATGTGAATATAATATTATTTTATAGGTACAGGATATTATCAAAGAAAGTGACAGCTGAAGATCACGAGACTTTACGCATAATTATGTGAACACTGTTTTAGTAACTTTTATAACTTAAAAAACAGTTTCTTTCTATCTAAGTTAAACTACACAATCCCGTGAATCTGTCAATATAAACTTTGTATGAAAGTGTGATATTACTGACTCCATATCCTGAATTTAATTAAATATTCACCCACTTCAGTAGCTGAATGGTCTAAGGCGTTACTCTCGTGTTAGACTGGCCTGCTGATGACAGGGAGATCGGGGCTCAGATCTCGGTCGAGTGTACTGAGAGTGTTTTTTATTAGATTGTTTCCCACTCTCCTTCCACGCTAATGAAAGTCAATATCTACTATAATGCTTTCTTCTTCATCCCTAACTCATTACAGTAAATGATCATACGTGCGTATAACCTGAACAGGTATTAAGATGCTGTGATAATAATCTATATATTTACTAGTATCGGTGCTCGCATGATAGAATGCTTCAGTTTCGCACTAGACTGAATTGTTGAGGATGGGGGGGATCTGGATTCGATTACCGGTGGAGTGTACTGAGGTGGTGATTCATATAAAATATTCCACTCTTCATTCACGCAAATGCGGGTATATTTTCTTATAATTCTTCCTTACTCACTTCTACCCCATTGAAGGGAAGGACGTGGTGCACCGGTGAACACATGAACATCATCGGCCGGGTAAAAGGGGGTCGAAGTTCGAATCTACTCTGGAATACTGAGATGGTTATATTTACTAAATGGTTTTCCAGTATACTCCCATGCAAATGCTAGTACATACCCTCTAAAATTGTACTTTAGTCGTCCCTAGCCTATTAGAGTAAATATGCGCGTAGACAGTTTAAGAATTAAAAAAATAAGTAATCCAGCCTCTTTTTAGGCGAATCATGCTGAACTTTCTCTTAATTTTTTGCATCCCTTTATTATTATATTATGATATACGAAGCGCGTATAGATAAAACACATGTTATTATTTATTTTATCCACCCGATACTTTTTAATATTTTTTAATTATCTTCCTAAATTTTCTATTTCTCTCTCTGTCACTATTTATAATTATTAATCTATCACCCTGTTTCTAACTTTTTTTAAATAATTCTCTCTCCAGATGTTTTCCTCTTGTTACACCTTATTTTAAAATTCCCCTTCCATTCTTATATTTTTCTTTTTTCTCTTATTTTTATCTATTACTCTTTCCCATAATTTCTATTTTCCCCCCTCTTCTTTGTTATCTTTTGATTTTTTCTTTATTTTTATCTTCCTTTTTAAATTTTCCTTCTATATTTTCTATTTAATTTTTCTTTATTTCTCTTCGCTATTCTACTCTTGTTTTTTTTATACTTTTTCTTTGTTTTTCTCTTCCTTTTTACTATTTTATTTAATTTTCTCTTTTTTTATATGTTCTTTACATTTTCTTCTATTTAATTTCCCTTGTTACTATTTATTCTCCCTTTTTCATATTTTATCTAGCTATTTTTATATTTTCTCTCCCTTTTTTGCTATCTGATCTCCCTGTTATATATTCTATATATATTTTTTCTGTTTTTTATTTCTTCATTCTTTATTTTTCTATCTATTTATTCCTCAATAGTTTTAGTCCTTTCGTTTCTATTATCCTCTACTTTTACTACTCTCTTTTTACCTCATATCCTGTTTCATTTCCTCTCTCTATCTCTTCACGTTCATACATTTCTACCAACCGCGTATATAATGATTGCTGGAAGCCTTGCAGTGTGTATCTGCAATGAGCGCATGCGCGTGAGCTTCCGAACGCTCAACGCCTTGCCATTGTTTTACCAACACCTCACTGTAATGAAGGTAGACGCGGTTCGTGGGTCACATGCCCGCCTCAGCCACCCGTGTGTGTACTCACCCTGAGTGTGTGTGTGTGGATTTATATCAACACATAGGCACTAACTCACACGTGAGCAAATACATTTATGGATAAGCTGAACTTTGTACCGGGTGCGGCAAAAATGGTTTCCGTGTTTGATTAAATCATCCCTTTTGGTTTGAATATTGCGTCGCATCGGTTAAATTAAGGTGGTCTGCAATATATGGGCCGCAGGATGACCCGGTTCTCTAGAGGTTTCCTCTGTGCTCACAAAATTTTATTTGTTATTTAACTAAAACAAAAAAAATATGAGTACTGAGAGTTTAAAACCTTTGCCATCACCTATTTTTATGTATTAATATACCAAACCACGTGATCTTTATCAGCCCTTTTTGAGAGTTGGGACAGAACTATAGTGGCATTATGCCTATACATTTTTAACACTGAATTTGGACCAATTTCAAAAATTTGGTATAGAGATTTTAGAATTTTAGAGGTTATATGCCTACATTTGCGTGAATACAGAGAAGGAAACAATTTAGGAAATCCTCAGTACATCTGACCGGTATTCGAACTCCAATCTTAACGTCACTGGTAAAACAGTCTTAGTGAGAGAGTGACGCCTAAGTCCATGTGACCACCGATGCTATTATTTAATAACACTTTTTGAACTTTCTAATGATTTACGTTTTATTTTTGAAGCACCTTTTTTTTAAAAATAAACATTAACAAAAAGTTGACTTCCTAACAACAACAAAAAGACAAAGGATGGGGGAGGGTTGGTTGGAGTGTAATGGATCACACCTCATTAAGGGGGAGCGGGGCTCCTTAAATAATAATAGTTTTAACACACAAAACTCGGTTACGTAAATATAGTTTAATAAAGAAATTTAAAAAAAAGGTTCAACAGACAATAAATAAAATAGTACCACACACAATATACGTCCAAATCCAAAATGTAAAGAAAATGTCAAAAAAATACAATATCCTTAAATATAGGATAATTGACTATGCAAATATTTTCCCTATTGCCATATTATCAGGGAGTAACACAATTAAACAGGGTCACACAAGCTCCCCAAACACATTTTAGTCATGACATAAACATCTATAAATATTTATATATATATATCCCTAAATGTATATTATTTACTATATAGATATAAATCCAACAATACAATGCAACTTTTATGCTGCCGTAAATTAAATGACGGAAAAATACCTCTTCATATTTATGATATGAGTAGCTAAGGTTTTCTCTTAAAAGAACGCGAAGTACAAAAATACTACAAAAATGTTTAGGCTATCTATATTCAAAGAATAAAGAACCATGACAAGATGAACGCTACCAACTATAAGTAATTCCCACACTAACATATTTCAATATTAATTAAAATTTTAATGTTCTCCCAGGCAAGTAATATTTTTAAATATAAAAATTGTATCTTTACCTGTTTTGAATTATTTCGCTTAAATGCCCATATCAAAACAAGAAGTATTATTTTACCTTAAGGCTATTATCTGTGGCCCGTTTTTAAATATGACTTAGATGCTGTAAGAGCAATTCATTGTGAATTTAATTATAACGTAAAAATTACGTCAAAGAATATATTACATCAGTCATAAAGCTAAGACATAAAATATATTAAATCAATCATCAAGCCTTTGCCAAAAGGGAGTTTTGAAAACAATCAAAAAATATATATTATGCTGAAAATAAATAATTTTGATGTTACATTTTTAAAGGTTGTAGGCTACTATCAATATAGTACCTCGTTTTATATCACCACCAAGAGTGCCATAAAAGCAACTCCACGGTCATTTATATCGTCCAAACCCTAGGAGAGGGTGGTATGAGAGAAGAGAGAGAGGGGGTTACAAGAGGAATCACGTGACCAAGGGGGAATATGGTATATTTTCATCTTGCCGCTCATGTGGCCGGAAATGACGTCATGCCTTAGAAGCGTCTAGTCTATTCTAGAAGCAAGTAGATGTTTGGAGATTGTAGTCGAACAAGGAACCTCTTCTAATTGGTTCTAACGTCATCTGGCCTGGCTGGTCACTTCACAGTTGAACACGGTATTTTGTTAGCGCCGATTGTGGTCGATAGTGGATAGCTCGGTTTGAATAGTACAGAGTAAATTCATATCACTCTAGCCGCTGTTTATCTTTTAGGCAGTTTGTTTTAGTAGTTTTTTTAAAATGGTTTTACTTAATAACTCATTGAGCTAGATTTTGAAATTGGACCTTGTAGCATATTAATAGCCTATATTATTAGTCTAAGAAAACGTCTAGTATCAGACCACACTAATAAACTCTAAGCGGTCGTAATTTGAATGTGCCGGAAGATCACAGTCTAATTATAAACTCTAGTTTGCATTTATGTAGGCCTATATAGAGCTTTTATATGGCATGGTATGGTTTACAAATTGTAAATATTAGTTTCATGCGGTTAATTAACTAGACCAAATAGTAATCATCGTCAAATGTAAACTGATAAATTTGAGGAAAATGTCAACAAGTCACAAGCTAGCTTTACTGAAAAAGGTATTCGTTTACATTCTCAAATATTTGAACGATTATTCAAATTATATTAATTTCACGTATATCAAAAACACATTTCTACAAGAAAAAAAAGAACATTTGGTTTCCTCATTTACATCTAGGTACTTATATTTATCAGAGTAATATACCTAAGTTAGTTATCCCTTATACACAAAATTCTTTTATTTACAACTATAAATAAATGTGGAAACAAATCACAGTACTGTAATTTTAATTTGACCCACAGCGGTGGTCGTATGGTATAAGGCATCACACTCGCGATAGATTGTATTGCCTTTGACTCTGAGGCTGTGTTTCGAGTTCATCACATGTTCTGAGGCTAATTGTTCATTGTTAATTGATACTTTTATTATAAAATTACATATTACTCTTGCCTACTTCATTAGTTTAAGTACGAAGATAGATGAGACATGAAATAAAGCTTGGTGAAAACATAAAATAAATATATAGTACGGTGCACCGAGCAGACTTTCTCTCTCCTTTACATATAAATGGAAGTATTTAATTATAACTCGTAAAATATGTTAACTAATTGTTGCAGAGACATAAAATATAAAATAGCATTACATTGTTACCAAAGAGCATAAATACAATAATATACACTGTTACAGAAACATATTGAGAAAAGTTAAACATATCTCTCCACCAAAGAGTATAGCAATAAACTTCCCCATTTTCCTGGAATCCATTAACATATATATATTTGCTTATATCCCGGAAACTATTAATTTGCTAAGAATATAATTTAATTGCATTTTTTAATAATTTTACAACTTTGCAATGCAAAGTTTTTTTCATATCTCTTAGATTTGTGGAGATGTAAACAAAATTGGTGATATATGTATTTGTAAAGTATGCGTAAAGTCAGTGTCCCAGAAAAATTAGATCTAGCTTTATTGATTAAGTGAAGGGACTTAGTAATTTCAATGTGAATTGATAAACTTATTAACACATTATCTTATTGCCCAAAGCTAGCGTGTTCCACGACCAAGTAGTGTTCGCTTAAACCTTGAACGAATAGTATTTCATCTATCAAGTAACCATCTACCAGGTGATTGATTGAATCTAAATAAAGGAAAAACCATGATCCATATCTTACTATCCATCCGGGTATCCTAACAACTAACTAAATATCTCTCTGGCTTTAAGAAACTCGAAATTTAACTTTCGCTAGAACGTAATCTGGCCATTAAACCCTATCCTGAAACACCTCCATCCATCCTGAACCCTAACATTTTCGAATCCATTTCCACATTATTCTCCCATCTACGTCTTGCCATATCAAGGGATCTTGTTTCTTCAGGTTTCCCTACTAAAATGTTGTGTACATACCTCTCATACCTCATATGCTCCATATGACCACTCCACCTCAGACTGCGCGCCTTGATTATCCTCGTATACTGATGAGGTAGGTAGTTATAAGAACGGTATCATATATTGGATGTGATGAGACATCAATTCTATATGACTTTATATATCAAGTGAAATTGAATATATTTGGACATGGAGGGTGAGGGTGTTTTGGCTTATATATATATATATATCTCTACTTATATTTTGTTTTGTTTATGGTCATCGCGTCACACTACCCATTTAGGTTTTACGCACATGTAATAACTACGCTGTCATTGATGAGTAAGGTTGATTTTAGATGATGTGTACCCACATTTACGTGGAGAAAGAGTGGAAACTAATTAAGGAAATAAATACTCTCTGTACACCCAACCGGGATCCAAATACAGATCTCCCCTTCATCGGTAGTCTAGATTATTGCGAGATTGACAACTTAGACCATTCAGCCACTGCAGTAGGATCACAATATACTGAATTACCTGTGACGGTAAAGTTGATGTTAGAATTTTATCAGGTTACATTGGTGGGTAGGGGGGGTTGAGAGGGGTGAACCATTGACGGTAAAGTTGATGTTAGAATTTTATCAGGTTACATTGGTGGGTAGGGAGGATTGAGAGGGGTGAACCATATTTGATTGATCACTCTGGTTTTCCCATTCCCCTTCCACGCTAATGCAGATTCAGTTCTTCCAGACGCCACTTCTCATTCATATCTCGTAAATCATAAATTATGCCACTAAATATTTTCTGTGCCACTAAGAATATTATATTAAAAATAGTTAAGATTTGGTGAAAGCAACCGATGATGTCAAAGCTAAGGGCAAAACATATATATATTTTTTTTATTTAACTTTTAGTGCTACGCCCCTAACTATATTCCTGTCTCAAGCTTTGGGGCCAAAACCAGCCTCCTAATTTATTTAATTGGATCCATCCTCTAAGTCCTAGTGGGAGTGGCAAAGCTTGCTCACAGGCTGGACAGCTTATGTAGGGCGGGGAAGGGGGGACGTACAGTACATTCAGCCCATTTCTGTGGGAATATCTCGAGGCAACTAGCAGGGACAGGTTTTGTTTTCTCTGGAATTTTCGAGGAATAACTTAGCGAGGACACAAGTGGGTTTTGTAAGCCTGTTCCATCCCCACTGGGAGTCCTGCCTGAATCACTTTTTCACCGACTATTTAAGCTGAAAAGTCAACACATGCACGCCTTCCCTTTTAAGCTGTCGGGTGGCTTTGAAAGCTGTTGTTGCGGTATACAATTATTTTTTAAAATAGGTCTAACTTTGGTTTGCTTGCATTTAACTACCCTCCGGCGATGTGAATTTAATTACTATCATAGATAAATTCGGCATAAATCATTTAAGATGACGCCATGATGGTCGTTTCGCATAATCCCATTTCAGTGTTGAAAGAAAGGTTAATTTTTAAATCTCAGTAACCGTACACGTGGGCACGCGAATAAATAAGTAGGTCTCGTCTTGTCTGGCTTTCCGGTGTTGGTGAGGTCAGGGCTTTAATTCCGAACGGTTATACTCTAGTTTATTACTAAATTGTTTTCCACTTTCTCTATTAGTGTAAATATATTGATAGTCCGGATGGATAGTAAGACGCGGATCACGGTAAAACAGATGAGACGTGATAAACGCAATTGTTTGGAAGATAAAATTATTATTATTTTATTTCCCTTTAATTATTATTGTGTGGGGCAGTTCCCAAATTTCGTCAGTTAGACTACGTGCACTTTTCGAGGCTAGGATGAACGTACTAGTTACAGCTATAATTATATATATATATATATATATAATTATATATATATAGGCCTATATATATATTATATATATAATATATATTATATATATATTATATATATATTATATATATATATAATATATTATATATATATATATATATATAAAAGGATAACTATCACCTAATATTGTTTACGTAAAGTATAAGAGCAGTCTTTATAGATTATAAAAATCTGAAGGTGGTAACCAAATCCAGGGCAGGGGGAAATAATGACATAACTAATTGTCCATAGCATTTGGTCAAAATCTACGCTTATTTGTTTATCATATTTTCTATCATCAACAAAAATGTTATGAATTATAAAACTCAATGGTTCATTTTGTACCCCCTGAAATACTTGACGTACCTCTTGTAGTACGCGTACCACAGTTTGAGAAACACTGGAAGAAGAATCCAAATGAAAGAAACCTTATAATTACTTGAATAACTATATAAATATATATACATCACCCCTTTCTAAGAGCATATTGGTATTGGGGTGAAGTAACTCAAACCTTACAGCTGACGTTGTTCTGTGAAGTGACTCTAGTTAGTAAGTCGGTGTCGCTTCGTTCAATTTTTTTTGCAACTTACGCTATGAGTACATAATAATTATAATTGCTTCATGGAAAATCTAATTAGAGATACTCACCCTGTTTGGTCTGCTCTGCGTAGTTAACGTTTATTATCGTATGACGCAAGACATCGTCTCATAAGATCGTCTCATAAGATCGTCTCATATGATCGTCTCGTAAGATTATATCGTCTCATAAAATCGTCTCATAAGATCGTCTCATAAGATCGTCTCATAAGATCGTCTCATAAGATCGCCTCATAAGATCGTCTCATATGATCGTCTCGTAAGATTAGCATTTCGTAGGTATATATTTTATGTTACTTATTTTAGACGAAAACATTCAAAAATATACTATTACAATTTATATTTCAATTTGAAACATAATTTGCAGACATTAATAAAATATATATTTAATAATAGGTTTTATTAATTAATATGACTGAACAAAAAATTAAGCAAGAGTGAGAAACCATTTGGGAAAATACATCCTCAATGGATCTTCTGGGATACAAACCCCAACCTCTTATTATATGAACTCATAAATGTATTAAATATTTCATTATATAAAATTAGATTAATTAATAGGTTTCATCAATGGGTATGTATGAACTAAACATCAGATGAGAATGAGAAATCTTTTAAGAAAACAGATCCTCACTGCATCTGATGTGATCCGAGCACCGGAAAAACAAATTAGGACTAAGTTGTTGCATTAGCACGCGTGGCTCTTGATTCAAATAAAAATATATTATTTATTGATTCTGTGATTTTTTTTATTGTACTTTTTGATTAGGCTGGCGGTTTTTATGTCATGTCGGCGTCGCTATTCCACGCATTTCACAACTTTAGTGAAAGTAACATTTATCAAAATAATAATGCCAGTATCTTATGTTAGAATTGAAAATTGTCCTTTCTATTTGAAGACAATACTTCCCATACTGATATGAGTCGGTATAATTTCTACCCACCGTATTTTTGATGGCTGTTTGCAAAATTCACTGAATTAATACTAGTTAATACAATATTTTAAAATTAATAATAACTACAACGCCAATTCTGTTGAATATACTTTACATTTCTTCAAGAAGGATTCAATATTTAAAAGATTTCTACTTGCAACAGATGTTGGAGAGATTCACCACGATTCAGCGCAAATACATTACCCGTGAATGTAAATTTCTGGGTAAGACACTGTCTTCGGAGACTCACCCTCTCTTTTTCATAAGATTCTAACGCGGACAGTTTTTAGAAGTTATTTTAACAAACTCTGCCTATAACAAGTAAATATCCCCAAAGAATAAATCAACGTCAAATGTATCATAAAATTGTTTGCTTGATATTATTAAATACTATTTAGAGTCAGGAAAGATAGAAACATGTGGTTGTCTTTAGAAATAAGTGCGCGTATTTCGGCCGTCCGTGGAAATAAACCAATGAAAAGAGGTAGTTTTAAATGAGGTGTCTTCAAGCTGCGTTGTTAAGACCGCTCGTGGAAATGGGCTCTTAGCTACCTAATAACAATATATTTTTATCTTTCTCCACAATAACATGTTTCACATGTAAGCTATCCTTATCCCCCTTTCGTTCGACTAAGACGTTACCCGTATCGATGGTCGTATGGTCTAAGGCAATGGCAATAGTCAGCAACCTTTTTGATATCACGAGGCGTGTTGAGCTTGCTAGCAACATTTTTTGGTCCGTTTACAAAATATCGAGCAAAAAATTTCAACTTTATATTTACCATATAATAATTACTAATTTTTTTAACACATAATTGTTTTGGACTAAATCTTTTACGGGTTAGATAAAATCATTCAATGGGCAGGATCTGGTCCGTGGGCCGTAGATTTCTAACCACTGGTTAAAGGTGTCACCCTCATGTTAGGCGTTGCTGTTGAAAGTAAGAATGGGGTTCGAATCCTAGTTAGGTGTACTGAGGTTTTTTTCCTAAATGGTTTCCCCATTCTACCTACACTCAAATACAGGTATTATTTCTCTAAAATACTGTCGTCCTTATCACTATGCCAATAGCGTTATTAATGTATTTGTAAAGTCCAAACGGCTACTAAGATGTTGTGAAATAAAATGACTTTAATTACCATGGGGTTAATTATTTGACCATGTACCACGTCTCAATGTTCATCAGGGATATCCGCGTATCTACACTATTGGATTAGGCATGAGGCAGAAAATATTTTAGAAGAAATGTTTCTTTATTTATTCAAAAGAAGGGTGGAAAGCGATTTATGAACAACCACCTCATTATATCCATCTGGAATTCGAACCTGAACCTCTCTGTAAGGCAATCAAGATAAAATGAGACTGATGCTTCATCCGCGAGCCTCCTGAAGTGGCTAGTATTTGAAATACGATTATATTATATTCGTTAGGCGATGTTTTGTAATTGTATTTGTGCTCAAGGTATGACTTTTTTTTTACTATCTGTCTCGCCATTTTGGTTCAAACATAATATTATATATTTCCTAGCCTATGTCATTTTAATTAATAAAATATGTGTTCATTATGTAGGAAAAGTTCATACTCATCTTTACTGGAAGGTGGACCTAACTGACCAAAGGGGATGTGAACTGGAGAAATTGGGGTTGTTTTTCACTTACCAATTTGTTTCTTACCCTCCTTTCAAACGTATCCTGGCATATTTCCTTAAAACTCACATCTTATTCATACTAAGTGTTTTTAATTTATTAATGGTCTGAACATTAGCGCTCCAGTCAAGTTTTCACAGGGAAAATATTATTTTGGAGCTAGAAAAGTTACTTAACATACTTTCACGTAGTCATACGTCAAGTGATGTGATCTGTAGCAGTCAATTTTCCATCAATATCTATTAAATAACGCCAAAAAAATAGTAAAATGTTGTCAATGACGACAGCAAAGATGTTTGTATTTTCTAAAAGGCTATTTATAGGGAAATTTGACTTTAAAGCTAATATAGATGGTATTGTGGTCCAAGACGTAAGTCTCGCAAGATAATTTAGAGCTCTCTGTGAGCTATCATAGTAGTTTACTCATCCCCTATCCAGACTAATGCTAGTGCATTTCTTCTGTGATATCATTCAAATCCATACCACTTACAGTAAATTTTTATAATAATCTTGATGTTGAGAGAACTTCTAAAAAACCAACAAAACTTAAACTTATTTAATTTTCAACAACAAAAAACCTAATCTGATAAAACGTGTAATGCAACTAAAAAGTTTGATAAGTTGTTTAAACAAAACGTTTTATGGATTTTTTAAAGCTTTAATAATAAAAAAGGCTATACATATTTATAAAATAACAAATACCAAAAGATTTAAGAGGAAAGTGGATTTTTCTATTCGACGAACTCTTTATCTCTTAAAGTATTTTCTTCTTGGATGAAAATAGAAAGAATATGTAGTTTTTTTTAAATCAATAAGAATTTAGAGCTTTCAGAACGTTTTCTCCCACAAACCACCATTATTGATTTGCGTTCAATAAACATCTCAACTTTTCCAACTCCCCCTTCTACCGCCCCTTCCCACTGTTCACAACCATGTTGCTCTAGGGACCAGGTCACACCACACGAGTCGCGAAGAGATAGAGGGGTTTCTGATTCGTGTGAAATGTAAATATTTGACTTTGCTCGTTCGCTCACAACGGACCCTAACACCCCTCACCCATCCTACCCAAGTTTGAAACCACCCGCACCTTCCATCCAAACTTCGCACAAAGACAGAGTGGATGTGGTTGACTGTGGTTGGAGGGGGAGGGGGTGACACTAGTGTTGATTTTGTACCGATAGATAGCGATACACTTATATATGGGATGAAAGAAATCTCAAAAACACTTATTTAAAAAAAAAACCGGGAGGGTACATTATTGTAAATAAAAAAGTCATACAACTAGGAAAATAGTTGAGTATTTTTTTCCTCTTTTATTAGAATATTCTTGCACTTTTATTTGTAATCATTAACTTAAAATATATTATTTTGAAAAAAAGTATAAGAAGGGTTCTCACGAACAATGAAATATATAACACCAATCGTGCACGTTAGTTGGCCTAAACAATTGGCCTAAAGTGTAGGCCAAATTACTTGACCCAACTGATTTTCTGTTAAGGTAATTTCCAGGCTAAATGACTCTAGGCCAACTGAATTTAAATGAACTTAACAAGGTCGAGACACATTTTCTAAAATAACAATTAAAACGCCGTGAGATAGATAAAATACTATATTGCATACAGTTGTGCTATGCGGTTTATATATCCAACAAATTTTAAGGGAATCTTTAAATATCCATTACATATACATCGTGAGAGGTTGAGGTATTTCTTCTTCTTTGGTCCTCAACTCTTGGGGGCGGTTGTTAGCTGCCCTCCATTCATCCCTTATTCTTGCTTTCCCGTTTATTTCTTGGTAGTTTTTATAGCCACAGTCGTGCATAAGTTGTTTTATGAATCTTTCCCTTAGTCGACCCCTAGCTTTCTTCGCATCAATAGTCCCTTCTATGATGGTATGAAGAGGACTTTGATGTATCATTCATTACAGTTTCCATCAGAGTTGTTTATATTCTCCTGCTGATAAGGAACTGTATATTACTACCCTGGAAAAGTGAAGTTTTGATTTTACTTGAGCATTTGACATTTCATTTGTCCATCCAAATTTTTTTCCATAAGATAGCTGTCAAATACGTAGACAAATTTTTAACAAAATTCGAAGTGGCTTCAGCAGTCCATCCTTCACGCAGCGTGTCAGTTTTTAAACACAATTCGACGAGTTGTAAAAGTATTGATTCTTGTATTTGATTAGATTATTTTACTGTTGTTCTTTGGTATAGAGACAAACAGCTATAAGCGGCAAGGCAAATAACAAATTACGAAAACCGAATCCAAAATCAATAAAGAAAATGTAATTTGAAATTTCACGATATTACGGGGCGTAGGATGTTCTTAAAAAAAAACAAGACCAACCATATCCATGCATAGCCTTGGACCAAAAAAATCAGATTTTTTAATGTCATTTTCCCAAAATTCTTAAGTGGTCTAACGTTCACTTTATTTCAAAGAGCCAGCCACAATGGAGGTTTCATTGAAAGTGTGTAATGTTTGTATGATTTATAAAATCAGTTATTTAATGAGATTTATTTTAATTCTTTAATTAATGGAAAAGTATTTTCTTATAACTCAATTCATAAATTTGCATTTATAAAATTATATTTCGTTTCAATAATATACTAGCATGGAAAGAAGGTTTATTCACTAATATTTTAACATTGTTACATATTTTGCTATATATTTTAACTTATTTTGTTAAATATTTAAGACATATTTTGTATTAATACGACATAAAAATCTTAGGCTCAACCCATTATATACAGAGTTCTCGGAAACTCATAGCTCAAACTGCACATATATCTTGTTGGAACCGAAAGTAATACAAAATACCTATACACACACATCTGGAAAACTATTCTAATACCATCAAATTGTGTCAAAGCTTCAGCGTATAGCGCGGGGAGATCAAAGCGGTTCAAGCATGCATGTACAAGAAGTTGCATAGGAGTTTGGCACGCGGTATTGTACATGTAATAAAGATAAGCACGTTATGTGATGTAGGACTGTTAATAATGACCCTCAGAACGTATTCGCATCTCTAGATGGACTGGTGTGTTGTTTACTATTAATTGTGGTATTTTCTACTGCAGTGCTCCAAGATGTCAAGGTGTGTAGTGCCACGCGCCTTACTTCTATGCAACCTGTTGTACACGCAAGCTTGAACAGTTTTGATCTCCAAGCGCTGTACGCCAAAACTTTGAACACAATTTAATGGTATTAGCATAGTTTTCCAGATGTAAGAGTAAAGAGATATTGTATTACTTTTAGTTCAAACAAACTATATGTGCAGTTTGGGTTATGATTTTCCAAACATCCTGTATACATATACATATATACATATATATATAATATAGGCTTATAAACCGTACTAATGCGCATATCATGATGGATCATGTATCAAAGCTATTATAGTTGCTAATTGTCAATTCTACTCACACCTAAATATCATATTTTCTAGATTGATAAATTATACCTGGACACGGGAATTTAACCCAGAACCTTTGAGATAGTACGCGTATGCTCTTACCACTGAGCTATCCAGGAGTCGTACCGTGTTAACAACAACTGCTTAGCAACAATAGCTTAGCAATTTAATCTATAATGATATGCGCATCTATACAATTGTTATTGTACTATTATGCAGCATAAGCCCTGCTGAGTCAAAGGGGCTGCGTCATCTGATGGCTCATGATCGTAATTGATCATCTCTATGTAGCTGACGATTTCCACACGCCCATCACAGAATCTGCCTTAAAATAGGAGTGAAGAATACCCTGAGCACAGGATGATTCCAGGATAGCTAAGTAGGTAGAGCAATGGCATACTAAGTCAAAGGTCCCGGGTTCAGGTGTCAATAATTTTCAAGTTGAATATAAAGATTATTTGTTTTTAATTTTAACTTTCTCATGCCCCTCGGGTAAAGGAAGTATTGTGATCATAAAAAAAAATCAAACTTTAGATTTTGTTGGATGTCGACAGAAAAAGCTTTTTTTTTTTTTCACTGCCTTCTTTTACTGGAACTAGAGTTGAAACATTTTACCAATCGAGTTAAAGCTTGGTATATAGGGTTTTCATAATTTCCATCTTTAACATTTCAAACAAAATGGCAACTCTTATTTTTCCATTATCTTATCTCCACAACTCTTCAAGATACGAAATAAATCTATCATTGAATAGTTGTAGTACTATTAAAATAAATAAAAAATTATTTGGAATATATTTTTATTAAATAAATAGTGTCTAAAATATTGACAAATACATCTTTAGATTGAGGCTTGGGAAATTGATTGTTATGCTCTTTGGTGAACAGCGATATTAATTTTTTTTCTCAGTGTGTGTTTGTAACAGTGTATATTATTTAATTTATGTTCTTTGGTGTGATGTCTCTGTGACAATGCCTTATTTTGTTTCATATTTTACGAGTTATTAGTATAATCATCGTATGTTTCCATCTCTGGGAAACTGAGAGATAAAGACTGTCTGGTCCACCAGACCAATTATTTTAATAATGTCCCGGACCAGGATTTGAACCTCAATAGTTATAGCTGGGATTTGATGGACTATAGTTTTTCAAACCGAACTGCCAAATTATAATTTTTAACATATTTTTGAATAATTTATTTAAAACCATTACTAAAATAATTATGTGATATCAATATTTGTATGAAAAATTATAGCCCTGATTTTATAATCGGCCTAGAATTTTCACTTTTGAAAAAAAAGGTTATTTTTTAAAAATAGCATGTAAATCTTTTTTTTTCAGCTTACATACTTTTTATCCATACATAGTGTGTTGTTGAAGTAAATTCCTTTGAATATTTGAATTGTTAAACAAAATGTCTAAATAGTTAAATCACAACTATAGGCATATATTCGTCACAAAACGAATCTGTTTGTAAGATATAGGTGTCAATGTTTCTATTGTCATTAAGTTTTCCCCAAGAGCAGCTGCCGAGGGAGTTGTCGAAACAGAAATAATAGAGGAAAAAGATATATAAAAGGACGAACATAAGGAGAAATTACGGCAATAACAAACCATCTGCCGCCAGGACGACAGCGAGAAAAAAAATATCCCTGCCCTCTCCTTCCCCTACAATTAGACTTCCCTCCACGCTAGCTCAAGTTGTAGACCAAGATATCTTGTTGAGAGGGAGGGTGGGTGCATTCCTTTCCTCTCCCCACCAGGGGTGAAGTGTCGTGGGTTGAAAACCTTTCTCCTTTCCATTTTCTTCGCCAAGAGGAGACATTTAATCACGAGATCACGAGGGCCGCCGGCTGTGGTTCACAAGTTTATTTTAGTACCACATCTTACTACCCGTTCGATTTATACGCTTATGTACTAATTACGCTAATGGTTTTAGAGATATAAGGAAGGTTATGTTTAGAGGAAGTGTTCTCACATTTTCGTGGAAAGAGTTTAAAACCATATTGGAAAAACCACACTCAGTACATCCGACCAAGATTCAAACTTAGATCTCCCCGTCATCGGTATTCTAATCCATTACTAAAGTAGCACCTTGAACCATGTGGCCACCGAGATGGGTGGCTCACAAGCTGAAACCTAACTGGATGTCCCTCTTACACCTCAACACTTAAACCCCTCCTTCTATCCTTTAGAGTGAATACACAAACCCGTTATGTTAACATAAAAAGTGTGAATGGAATCTTTTATTCATTTTTCATTTACTTCATTTTCTTTATTATAAATCATTTAAAAGGTAGAATTACACATTATACGTTATTTTTGTGTGCGCATCGCATATTACTCCACCAGTTAGGTGTATCAAAATACTTACACAATTTGATTAGGAATTAAGTAGGTTGGATCTAGCTTAAATATACCCTAATTTTCGTCTAGGGAGATTAAAAAACCGTCTAGAAAATACCACCACACACTGATTGAGATTTGCGGTCCGACCCACCCATCACCATTTTAAAATGAACATTCTCTCATTATTTTAGTTGAATCTATTAAACTTATCTATATAATAATCTTCTAATCAAACTTTTTACAATATAATTAACATATTACAAAATGAGGGTTAAAACCACATGTTTCTATAACCACCCTAAGCATCTGAATCCTTAGAAGAAATTTGAATAAAAGCATAAATTTTTAATCACTCTTGATTTATCGGTGCCAACAACTCATTTATTCATTCACTTTAAAGGTCATACTAAAGTCTAGACTAAAGTTTTCCACCACTGACTAGATAATTAATATAATTGGGTGGATCCAGACCAAGAAACATAATTTCATAGAGGACATTTATTTCTCTTAGCTTACAAAACTTATAAATATATATATGTGGTTAAATGTGACTTCTAATTAGTTTTGATCAGCAAAGAGCACAAATGACGAAATCCGCTTTTAGCTAAAGAGAATCGTAAAATTGAGTTTTGATATTATAAATGAATGTATTTTATATCCTAACGATGAGAAACTTTTCTATAGTTTATAATTTAATATCCTGGCTACCATGAAAAATAAAAGTTTTAAAATAAATTATTCAAGCATCCTCAAACTACTTTAGCTTGCATGTGATATGAGGGTTGAAACAAGCGAGTATCTTTGGACGACAACCGGGGGTAATTCTGTATTTAACAAAGTGGTCACAGCAACATTTCCCTCTGGAAAATATAAATCAACACACAAATACTACATAAAAATATATTGTTAAACGCGCTAGTCGTGTTGAGCTCGACCGCCGAGGACGGGGAGATCAAGGTTCGAACCTTGGTCGGGTGAACTGGGGGTGATTTTTCCTAAATGGTTTTCCACTCTCCCTCCACGCTAAATGCGGGTTCACTTCCTCTAAATTCAACCCTCCCAATTCCTAATCCATTAGCGTAATTAGTACTTAAGCGTATAACTCTAACGGGTAATAAGACGCGGTGCTAAATATTAATATATTGTTAAATTTAGATGTTATGATTTGAAGCCTATAGCTCAAAATAATTATTAAAGGCTTATTTTAATTTTAAGTATATTCAAAATGCACTTGATAGAAGCAGGTACATACCAGCTCTTGACCTACAAACTAACTTAAATACAGAACAGCAGAGCTAATACTAAATAGCCAATCATAGCGTGAGAAATTGGTGTATTGGAGTTGGAGTGGACCTTTCGGAACTACAACCAATAAAATAATTTAGGAACCATTTGGAATCGAACAAAAGAACTGAATTATTATGTGTTTTATTTATGTGTATCATAAACTGATACGTGATGATTATCCACAGAATCAGTACTGATAGCTGAATAAAATTCAATACAGTGAAAAATGACCTGAACACGGGAATCGAACGCCAATGTACTACCACTGAGCTATCCTAGTTTTCATTAGTCTTTGGTAGACACGAGACGAACCATGATGGCTCAGTGATAGAGTATTGGTGTGATGTGCAAGGCCAGTGGTCCTGGGATCGATTCCCGTCTTCAGGTTCTCATTTTTGACTTGATTGAATTTAATATATTGATTGATTATTTCAACAACTTCGTCAATAGACTCATCCTAGAAAATTCAGATCATAATTGAATTTAATAAAAAAAACATTTGTGTGTGTGTGTGTGTGTGTGTGTGTGTGTAACATTACATATTTAAAAAAATTTGGGTGGTCCCTCTAACCCCAAGGGCTGGGATCACGTGAACCCAACCTATTCTTTTGAATTATATTATTATATGAGTAAAATCTAAGGAGAAATAGGAGAGGTAATTTGAATCTCCAACACTTAAGCTTTCTTTTGACGTTTTTGAAATTATATATCTGAGTTTTTAGTAACGATAAGAGTGCAAAAGCATTACGAAAATATGTTGTTGATTTTAGATATAATTAATTAATTAATTTTAGATATAATTGACAGAAACAATAGTTATTCATATATATCATCTTAGTTTACTGTATGCTATGTCTGGACTGTGCCTTATTAACAATATATTTTCTGGCTTAATTATTTAACAAATGAAGGGTCTACGGGAAAAAGGGGGGATGTCATATTTTATAGTTTTCCAGAAAATGAGTTTTTAACATTCGATCTAATGCTACTATTTTAATTAATTTTATATCATAATGAANAGATTCTTTTGGAAGTCCATTGTAATAGACTCGTGAAATAGAGATTTTTGGCTATTCAACCGCGATAAACGCTTTCGAACGTAAAACATATTGGCTTTCATCAGGTGCAGTTTATTTTCTACAGACTGCTTATGCAATTTCCTCTCAGCTTCTCGTTTCTCATTGCTATCATCAGGATACTTTTTTAGTCCATGTTCAATTGCACGAACTTCAGCGGCATAAAGGTCGCACGAGCTACAGGTGTCCTGTCTTGGATAACCAAAGCTAACGTTAAAATTTTCGTTGAAAACTTTTCGGTACTTTTCATACGAAACTTTATTTTCCGGGTATTTCTCCTTATAAAGATTATACATTTTAGTAATATTCAATTCCTGAGGCAAATAGATTCTCTTTGAGTCTTTAAGACTGTAATGACTCATTTCGCCTTTAAAGGATCCAATGTGGGTGCAAATAGCATCAAAAGTCTCTTTAGACAAGCGATTTTTCCTGTTTGTATGCTGACCACGACCATCTTTGGGCTGGCCACCTCTTTTAATGTAACGTTGAATAATCTCAACTTTCTTTTTAGAAATTCCATGAAGAGAATAAAACGCTTTGTAGCACACAGGGACCTCCACAATACCTTCTTGTCTTTTAACACGCACACGGTATGAATATGAACATTCATGAAGTATTGCATTTTCCTCAGCTTGCCTAGGCCTACGTTGGAAAATTGTATTCACTGTTATAAGACCACTTAAATAACTGTTCTGTTCATTTACAGTCATTTTATTGAAATTTACTATTATAGACTTTCGGTCACTTTCCTCCACATTTTGAAAACATTTCAAGCGCATACATTTACAGTCAGAACCTGTTTGATGAGTTGATGCAAGGAGCTTCTTTTTAACTTCACTCATTCTGCCAGTTATTTTACGTTTCCTTGTTGTTTTTTGTATTTCACTGTCCTGTTCACTGCTCACTATTGCCTCTTCCATAATTTATTCACTTTATAAAGAGACCACTGAATACTCAAAACGCGAACACAAAACCTCACTAGCTAACTCAAGAGACAAACGAGAAGTGAAAGTTATACACAACAGTGTTGCGAAACTTACATTCCCCCTTATTTCGTTGTTCCACATTGACATTCCTCCTTTTTTCCGTGCTCCCTATATTTTAAAACCTTCATAAAACCTTGACCATACCCTTTCTTGAAATTTAACCTAGCTTGCAAAAAAGAGCTTATTTAAAAGTACACGACAGCGTGCCAACCTCAAAAATTAAAAAAATTGACGGTCCTCCTTTTTTCCGTGGACCCTTCAAATTTATAAAGGAGCAAAAAATGTCAAATTTCTGATTGTCTGCCGATTAAGGAGTGCTAATTTCTTGAACTGTAAACATAGTTTTATCACTGTTAGTTTTATACCCTTACTCTGCTTTTTTTTTATACCCCACAACTTTTCAATCTCTGGTACATTGCACACACCATGATAAATGAGAAGTTTAGGTGGATTAATTATTTCTGCCACATCAGTGATATCAATCCACAAAATGTCTTATCAGGCCACCTCCATTCCTGTGGATCACTCATTAAGTAGCCTATGTAAATTCAAACATATAATAAAATTTAAGAAAAATCCTCAATTAAAATACAAGATATACTGATACCGATAAACATAATCTTTTTATAAAAAACAATAATAATTTCCACTAAAAGGTAACTAATCTTCACTTATTAGCTAAACTTCAGCATTGGTTCAAGTCACCCCATAAACACAAAAAACATACGGGATGAAATTAACCCAGCATTATATTAAACAGCTGATGGAGTTAAAAATCTGAAGACTATGTGAAAAGATAAAGTACACCACATACCAACATTCAAGAATGAAAGATATTACTTTGAGAAGCTTGGAATTTTGTATGCAGGAGTAACCAACTATAGTCAGTTTTTAATTTCTTAGAATTATAAAAATTGGTTTGGTTATTAAAAATATATTTGAAATGTAGATACGATTTGAGGCTACATAAATGTTTATGTAATTATAATATATTTGAATAACAGCATAATTTATTAAGTGTTGAAACTTTTTTCTTTGTGGGTTTAAGTCATCCACCAGGGCTCAAATCACCCCGTTTTACGGTACAAATTTAACTGAGCACACTTAGGTATGATCTACAGTATAGATTCTAATGCCAGCATTAATACTGGCTGTTAAATATATCTTTAAACAAATTAAAATGGTAAAATTCATGGGTTTGACGGATTTTTCTTGAGCGATTAAAATTCGTAGTACAGCTTCCTTCGCAGGGGAAGTAAAGCCATCAGTACCATGTCGATTGTGGCATGTTAGAGAACCCTGGTAAGTATGTGAAAATACCTTCCTCAGAAAAATTGGTATGCCCCTTTGCTCTCACTCATAGAAATTCTCGAGTGCTGATATAATCAGTCTGTTCAGAAATTGCACGTTAAATACCTAAAAAAATAAATAAATACAGATTCTCAATCGGTAAAAAGTATAGAAATAGCAGCTTTGAAACATGATATGCCTACTCACTCCCTATACACACACAATTAAGTATCAAGGTGCACCACTGGTTCATATTGTGGTTTTTCCATTTTTCTTACAAACTAAATACCGGCAGAACTACATCTTTAGGGGGTTCGTATAGTGGGTTCCCATCCCCATTCCAAGTGAATGTCAACTTGTCTCCTTATGCCAGATATTTTAATACAACGATAGCCCGTACTGACACTATACCGTGATAAAAAGAACATTTTGTGAATACGTTTTGGTCGTAAAATGAAGAGAATGTATAGGGGCTATATTACATTTTCGTGCGCAGCTGGCAGATGAAGCGAAGAGTTTCTGAGAAGCGTGGAAACTAATTAGGCAGAGCTAAAGGTTTGCCAAGACGTGGTGTATAAGCCATTATACTGCTTGCACGCTCCTCTCCTCTCCTCTCCCCATTTCTTCTCCTCCCACATTGTTCCTTTTGCCCTCAAAATTCTATCCCCCCCCTAGTTCACTCTTTAGACTATAAGAGGTCTTACTCCATACTCAATAACCTACAGTCAAGTTTATGGAGCGTTTTAAAAGTCGTCTTCCTTTCTTGAGTTTATTTTAAAAGATTAAAAGGGTTTGTGCCTAATTTCGGCCCGCTTATCTTCTTACACCCATTATAATCCCTCCTCTTTCGTGAGTTACTAAGGGCGATAGTCATGTATAGCTTTAATATAAGGGATGATATATATCCGCCATTAAATTCTCTAGCTTGCAACTACGGCCATACATAGTGAATCTCATTCCACTGCTCATTTTTCTTTGGGAAAATATATATATAAAAAAAAAGAGCTATGATTAATATTAACTTGAATTCTAGCCATTTTTTTTTCTGCTATGGATTTTTTGAAAAATGACTTAGAAATAAACACTAGCCTGTATTTTTATTTGAGACAGAAATTGCAATAATGTTTATTGGTACAGATATAAATAAAAATCACATTTGAACGTTAATTAATACATGAAAAGCTATAGGCAATGCAATGCCAGCGCACAAAGGTTAGTACATAAAACATATCGTATAAAAACCCTCCCTTATCGACATGGAGCAACAAAGTGTCTAAAATTAAAGTAAGATACTAATCGAATTATTTTATATGTGCTGTTTGCAACAAAAAAAACTTTGAGTTTAATTTCTCATGTTTAAGAGCGAGTTTCTACGAATAGTAGCGATACTTTTTTTTTTAGCAGCGCGTCTTACTACCCGCCCGGTCTAGACGCCTAAGTACTAATTACACTAATGATTTAGGAATTGGGAAGGTTGAATATAGTGTAAGTGAAGCCACACTTGCGTGGAGGGAGAGTGGAAAACCATTTAGGGAAAACCACTCCCAGTTCACACGAGTGAGATTCGAACCTCGATCTCCCCGTTCTCAGCAGTTTAGCTTAGCACGAAACTAGCGCGTTAACTAACTACGCCACTGAGACGGTTAGTAGCAGCAGCGAGACTTAGCAGCACAGCTGCCATTCTTCCAATACTCTCCCTTATATTATTGAATTCAGCAGTAAAATGTACAGAATTTTAATGAGATAATTAATGCCCTTGCAATATTACATAAGATAATCTCTTAAAACAGACATCTTCGGTCAGGCATGTAACCAAGGCGGGTGTGTTGGGGATTCAAATACAGGAAGTATTATTAAGAGCGTTCATCATAGCAGGCCCAACTCAGCTCCCGGCTCGCATCTGTCCTTGTGTGTGCGCCAGCGCGAGAGGTATGGCAGTAAAAAGGAAAAGAAAATACCTACGATATGTCAGAAATGTGTGCGGTGTATTCATATTTGAATGAATACTTGAAACTTTCCGCGGTGACAATGGGGGACAGAGTTTCTTGTTGATAGCTCCAGTATGTCATTATTATGACAGAATGAAGATTTGCACACAGTGCTTATCTGTGAAGCCATTCTAAAATGGTCAAAAACGGGCATTTTCAATGTAGTTTTTAACCAAATATAATTTAATATTTTAACAATTTTCAGTATCAGGAACTTCTATTAACTCTTTATCTCCATTACTGTTTAATCAGAAATGATCCAAGTGCAATAGTGCCCGTGTAAACTTACAGTTTTTAGCCAATTGTATCACAAAGTTGATTGTTCGTGTAATGTACGCTCTTAGCTAAGAAAATCCTTTTAAGTGACCGCCATATTTAAACGGATTGATTTAAAAACTATGTATACACTAATTTGTTTGGAAGACCAGTTTATAAATTTAAGCACATTTCTCTGTGGATAACATATTACTATATTACCAAATTATTTTTGTTATTTTATAGGTAGTAGTAACATATATCAAAAGTGAGGGCCACAGGTAACATGACTTGATGTATTGAAAGGACCAGTGATATTTGCGTTTGGGTGTAGCCTAACACGTGGCCGCCATGATTAGGTCTGGCCCCGTGCGGTTAGATCTATATTCATTCCATAGATGGCATGAGCTGGTTTCTTTGGTGGGTTTTGTTTCTTCCCTCCCCCTTCTAGTCCACACTGCTGTTTCGCTCCATAGAATTTCAGGCTTGCCAAAGTGTTGTATTTTTTGTGTGTGTAATAATTTGCTTTGACTATCAGTATGTGTATAGTGTATACAGGTAATTGTTATAATTTATGTTTGGATTTTGTTTGTGTTAAATGCCCTATTCATTAAATATGCACAATTTTTGTTTCGTTAAATAATTAAGGATATAAACCAAGGGGGCTAGGGATTTTTTTGTTGTTGAGTGTGTCGGGAAGTAATCGAAACCGGAAGGGTTTTTTTGGGGGGGTGTCGGGGGTGGGGTTTGTTGATGGACTAGGCATTTGACCTATGAAGTAGAAATGTGATCGAAGGTAAAAATATAACTGATGTTCTATCAGAAACAATTTGACTGTGACCCAGAGATTTTTTTTTTTTTGACCATTGTGTGACGCTACGCCATGCTGGGAAGGGATAGTGTTTTAGAAATCCAGTTCCAATATTACCAGTGATAAACCTGCGCGGAGAAATCTGTTCCACGTGTGTGGCCCAGCACGTTCTTCCTAAATCGATTGTCCTTAAACCATGGACTGAGGAAAGTAAGGTAACCTCAACTCAATCATTATAGGCCTAGTGCCTAAAACACTAATATTACTAGCCAAGGTGAGCCATGTTTCAATCATTTAGCTTTGGAGTAAAGAAACATTGTTTGTTGCATTGTTTTGTTCCTTTGTTAGAAACAGGATGTGCAAGTGCAAGCACAGACTAACTATCAAGGACGGTCCAACCACTATGTTTTAAACTTTTTGTTAGTTTTATATACAATCACCACTGCTAGTTTAGTGGGTTTATATTCTGTATTTTAATCAAGAAGTGTAACTGATATTTTGTTTTGATTTGTTGTAATTGTAAACATTTTGTTGTTGTTGTGAATAATAGGTTTGTTAAGTGTTTGATTATTTTGTTTTGAGGCAATTTTGTTTGTTTGTTCCTCTGTACTGGAGGGTTAATAAACGCATAGTTTTTTTCCTCATCAATGATATCTGTCAGTGGTGAGTTCAGGTAACCAGAAGCCCGAGATTAAGTCCTGGATGTTTCTACACTGGCTCCAGCCGGGCGGGTTTATAAATATTGTGTAAGAAACAGGGATTCGAACCTTCTTAAATGGTGTGGAGCAGTAAGGAGGTGAGAACCCTTACAGTATAAATATATTAAAAATATTTTAGTAACTTTACAACTACCAGATACAGTTATTACTACCAAAATTAGGGTTTACATACATCGTACACTTGGGTCCAAATAAAAGAATTTTGGTAGCAAAAAAAACCAAGTAACAAAATGTTATTTCAACGAATTGGGACAAACTGAATATATTATATGTCTATACTTAAAAATTTTAAAGTTTATAAATTTTCACATACACACAGGACACAATGTAAAAGTTATAAACACATCTTTATCAGTTTATTCAATTAATACTTTTATTTTTAATAGAAATACTTTTCTCTATTTTAATTACTCAACCACTTTTTAAGCCCAAGTTTATTTCACTTTCCTACGAATGTATACATTTAATAGGTATGGAAATATAAGAATATTGTCACTAAAAATTGTTTAATTCTTAACAATAGCTTAAATTTGTTGATAATTTAACATAATCTTGGCCTCTTGACATAGTTGAGGTATCACTTAATTTGTAATATCAACATTTTAATCTACGGGTAGCTTTATAATAATAATAATAATAATAATAATAATAATAATAATAATATATTTTTATTGTCTCTTTCAATTGTAACACATGGCACTAGAAAGCTAGTTAATTGTGCAGCTAGTGCATTATACTCCTATTAAAGTCTTGGTCTTGTCTGGGTTTTTATCTCTTTATAATTCCCAACTAAATAACAATATATGAATGTTTTGAAAAGTTAGTATAAGATAGTTGAAAGTATGGAAACAACTATTTTCAACAGATCTTGACCATGCCTGATCCGATACACATGAGCATATAGTACATTGAATCATATTCCTTTGGCCAATATGAACTATTGTCCTATAGCAGAGTGACGGAGCTTCTCTCTTGTAACCCGCCCCCTGGCTATCACCCAATAATAACAGACAGGTTGGCCACAAGAGGGTTTATTTTATTCAAAAACAACATAACACAACATAACAATAAAATCTATAAGAGAGTGTGATACATGAATAGCGTTAGGCGCTGGATCAGTAAACAACAATCATTGAACCATAATAAATGGAACATGCGGGACTTTTTACCACGCTCTTAAGTGATGACTTAAAATAAATCTTACAATCGGAAGTTAAATCGACCTTCGTTTACATCCTAAGAAAGTAATAATGATAAATAGCCTAAAAGTACTAGTTATGCGGAAGGCATTTACTCGCCACCACCAGTGGTTCTTAAACAGTGAACAAAGAACTCCTAACAACATATATTTCCTCAGCCCGTAATCGAGTATAATAGAAACAAACAACAAGAATTTAATTTAGAAACAAATTCCCCAACTGGCTGCATTTACGTTCAATATAAAGCCCATATTAGAGAGTAAACATGTCGACTCGCGGCCCCACATTTAACCAACATCATATAATCTTACTAACACTAATAAATTAACTTCTAATAAATAACAAATAATCATTTAAATGTATAAAAACGGGAGAACAAACTATAAAGCTACAAAAGTCAACTATGGACCAAAGATGGTGGCGCTTCCAGGTATAAGACCATCTGTGAAACGGAAGAAGCAGAAAGAACATTTAATAAATCAAAGAGTTCTCTTAATAGATCACAAAGTGACGTTAAATAAATCATTCGAGCAAATACAAATATATTATTCATGGTCAGCAAGCAATTTAAAAGAGACCAGGTACAGTTAGGAACAAGTTCTCTCACCTAGTGATCGCAGTGTAATGTGTAATGACATTACAGAACGATGCCCTATATATACCAGACAAATGAACCATGTGCTCTCAAGGCACGGAACCAAAGTAGGGGGAGAGGGGTAAAGGGTAGCAACCTTTCAGAACATACTCCACTAGTCTATGCTTATTTAAAACGGCGCGCCCAACAAAAGTTCTGATAGTCTTTGAACACTGCCGGCGACGCGCATCCAAGCGCGCATATCGCCTGTCTTATTTTTTTTGGGGCACGGTGGGGAATGAAGCCCGGCTTCGTGAGTTAGTTTGATGTTGATAGTTCCGGGAGGTGTTTTTGGAGCGGAGCGGAGTGTAGCGTGGCTGAGACGAGGTCAACTGGGACCGGAGTGGTGAACCAAACAATCTCTTTTTCCTTCTAAGTGTTGTAACAGGGTTACACAAAGAATACATTATTGAAACCAAATATAATTTTATGAATTGAGTTATTGGGTTGAGTCAGACACAAATTAACTTTATAGTAACTGGAATCCTCTCCAACGAGCAAACATACCTGACTTGGACTTTGCTTACTGCCATCCCTTCACTGGATACATTCCTTTATGAAAGTACAGGTAGCCTGATAATTAGTGACACATCATTTAAAAGTATCTCCACCAATTAAACGTAATACCACAGTAAAAAAACACCCATATATATATATAAGTTTATGTAATATATTAGAACACATGTAAAATTATAACTGAAAATACAGTCCCACACCACCTAATTAGCTGACATCTCGCTTTTAAAATTTTTAACTAGCAGAATTACAATATGTATTTGCATAAAAATCTACTCTCTAATTAAAATGCGTATACACATTCTATTAACTTTATACGGTGAAACAAATAAGTCAAGGCTCCCAAATCGAACATTTAAAGCCAAAAACCTGAGGGAGTAAAGATGTTGTAGCTCCTATTTACTTTTATCCATGACCAGATTTTAATTTGTAGTACATGAGCACTCCGTGACGTATTTAGGCTGGCATTCCTCAATACATTCCTGTTGGTCGTGTTGCGTGATGCACAATAATAAGGGTTGCTATTAATAAACCCTAATTTATACTCTCTTATCGTACCTGTAGGTTAATTTTAGTGAAATTGTTTAGCAAAGATCAATACATTTAAATTAAAATAATTTATCTTTTTGACAAACGTATATACGTTGTAAGAGCCATACACTGACTCATAAAGCCAGGATTCAAACTCGACCAGCTTAATCTTTGTTCTAAGCTTCCATCAGAAAACAAATCTTACTATTTACCTTCTTCTTGGAGTCTTCTCTTAGCCTATATGATAATGATTGCCATGAGTTTAATATATACTTCATTCGATGCTGACTTATATATTAAATAATTTTAATTTTACTGCAACGTCTTACTACCCGTTAGGGCTACACGCATGTGTACTATTTACGCTAATGTTTTAGGGATGAGATAGTTTGAATCTAGTAGTAATATACTCACATTTTCGTGGAAGAAGAGTTGATATCAATTTAAGAAAATTATTCCTAGGTGCAGTATATCTGACCGAGATTCGAATATTGCGAGAGTGATGCCTTTAAGTTTAGATCACGTGGCCATCGAAGTGGGTAATATTGATACCTATCACTTGTATCTAAGTCCACCTTGCTATGCATTTGGTAAATATATGTGTGTGTTTGATAATCTAAGTAAAGTTATTTTGAAAGTCGTGCGTAGGTGTTATCTATGTATTTAAGGTTTATATAAAGAAACACTTTTTGAAAAACATTTGAATTGTTTAATAAGGAACGTTTAAGAATATTTATAAATACAATTCAGTTTTTTTTGTGTGAAATTAGGTTGTACAAGTTGTATTAAATTAACGTGAAAGACATAAATGTGTAGTATAATATAATATAAATGCACAGTATTTGATTATATTTGAAAGAGATTGGTAATATTAATTATAATTTATAATACATCATAGTTATGAATATCTTGAAATTATAGCAAACATCTAAAAAAAATTCAGTAGCATATTAAAATTGTAGATATTTGAGTCAAAATTATAGTTAAAACTATGTTTTTAAAAACAAAGGATGATGTGATCATTCTTATTTCGTATGTCTATATTAATTTGAGAGTTGACAGAACAAGTTATTAAATTTTGAAATAATATAAAAATGGAATTTCTTTCTTATCTGTATTTCCCTGTTCCTTGGTTACTACTGCAAAGTTATTTATTCGACATGTTTCGATGCTACGACGGCATCATCCTCAGGTCAGATATCAAAACAATGTAATTGAGTATTCCACTGTACCGTGGCTACAAACTTCATCGCCACATAGCCTCCGCCACCTAAAGGTGCATTTACACTTACCCCGTTTGACCTGGAAATCAGCGCCACACTTGGATCCTCCGAGCACATCTACACTCCGTTCACGTTCAACTAAACTGATACCTCGCAGTGTTACGTAGTTTACCTCTGTTTTCCCGAGAGGCGGACACAGCGCATGCGCCAAAATTGAAGAAAGGAGCGCTCTTGAGTGATCACGTGGTGTTCGCTACCCCCCGTATTATTGCCCTCTTGACGCTGTGCGCAGGCGCCAATGAGGGGGACTCACGCTAACTTGCGGATGGTGACATCATTGAACATGTGTATCCTCCCTCCCACATTTTCCCCGCTGTGAAAATCTGAATATAAGCGTGTACCCGGTAAGCAACGAGCACTCTTTGATGCATATAGGATTTAGGGACGCACAAAATGTAGGGATACAATATTTTGTAACAGTATTGTATATAATTAAATTTTATTCGTAAACTGAGGATCTGTTGAATTGAATCATAGTTATGTAGGGACCGATTTGGATAATGCTTCGGCATATTTATTTGTTAATATTTATACCTACTTAGTTTTCCTAAGCAATTAGTTTTGTTTTGTATTGAGGCATGTTTTGGACATTATACTTTAAATTTAGAGCCAATGACAATATAGTCAAGTCAAATTATGTTATTTAATCTTTGTAGGCCATATTGCACTATAGTATTGGTGGCATCCAATCTTACAGAGATAGACAATATAATCGAATTTAAATATGTTTTGTTATCTTTCTTTCAATTGTTACGCAAGTAGAATTTAAATAGATGTTTTTCATCCAGTACTATGGACTCAGTTAATTAGTAAGAAAGTTATTTAGCCTTTTTAATGTGTAGGTTGCCCCGCCTCACGGGTTGTTGGACGAGGCTGATAGCTTCGCTTGTAATTAGTGTAGCCAGGTGTATGGTTATGCGCATAAACCCACTATATCATTTGAATAAGTTATGAGGTGTGATGACAATAGGCATCTCAAAATATTTAATATCTGATAAGTATATATAATCCTTTGAATAGTTCAGCTATGTTGTTTGGGCGACTGGGTGTATCTCAACTTTAATTTCCTTTTGATAATTGTGCGCAATATTTTAGATTTGGCACTTATATGAATTGGTTCAGTTATATTATTGTGAATGATCTTTAAATTTGTTTATGCGTTAAATTCTCTGAAACCTTTCTAGTACATAAGTACCTTTATTCGCTACCTGTTATATATTGTAGCTATGACGCATTGTCCACCATCAATCCTCAGTATAATGTTAACTTTTTGATCATGATAATAAAACGGCCTCTAAGCTAATATCAACTTCTATTCAGTTGTAATGCATTTACATCGAGCATATTCTTAATCTCCCATTAATGTATATAATTGAATATTTTATTTTATTGATAGTTAAACTGCTAGGTTCAGGTGTTTGGGCTTTGGCATATTTGAGTGAGGATCAAATAAAGGTCCCTGGTGATCTACCTAATTGTTCCTTTGTAAAACAACACCTTCTCTACAGAAAAGGGGTTGACCACGCTATGTGATTAAGGAAATGTTTTGTCCCACTTCACGTGTGACTTGTCAATAATTGCACCCTAGAATGTAACTTACCTTTGAACACTCCTAATACTATGTAAGAGAATAATTATTGAAGCTCCTATTGAATTTACCCAAACATTGGAACAGCCTGATACCATGTGGATTAATATTTGTTGAAACTACCCCTAAATTTACTCAAGCACTGGAACATCCCTTGATCTCATGTAACAGCTCCTCCAGAATGTACCTATACACTGGAACACCCCTTATCTCATGTTAGGGAATGTTTGTTGAAGCTCCTCCTGAATGTACCCAGACACTGGAACATCCCTTGATCTCATGTGAGGGAATGTTTATTGAAGCTCCTCTTGAATGTACCCAGACGCTGGAACACCCCTTATCTCATGTGAGGGAATGTTTGTTGAAGCTCCTCCTGAATGTACCCAGACACTGGAACATCCCTTGATCTCATGTGAGGGAATGTTTGTTGAAGCTCCTCCTGAATGTACCCAGACGCTGGAACACCCTTGATCTCATGTGAGGGAATGTTTGTTGAAGCTCCTCCTGAATGTACCCAGACACTGGAACACCCTTGATCTCATGTGAGGGAATGTTTGTTGAAGCTCCTCTTGAATGTACCCAGACACTGGAACACCCTTGATCTCATGTGAGGGAATGTTTGTTGAAGCTCCTCTTGAATGTATGTAGACACGCACTTTATCGTGTCTCAACATTGTTTGAGTACGTACCTCGTGTTATTGGTTTACTCCCTCAGCGTGACGCTAGGGGGGCTCACGACTTTAAAGAGAGAGAGAGAGATGTTCTTGACGAGCGTATTTATAAAAAGAATTGTCTATGTCTGTACTCATAGCAAGATATAAGAGAGACCCCTTGGGGCGTCTTTCTCAGTAACTGAAAGTACAGGTACTTTAAAAATTATGTTTTTATTTAACTTTTATTTGAGGTGTTTAGAGTGCCCTCCATGAATTAACTTATATGGGCACGTGTATTACAGTCTTGATTCTAAAACTTAATAAAAACCCTGTTCTTTGCACTATAAGTTGATTTTTCTGGCAGGGAAAACCCATTTTTATCAATGATACATTTTTTATTTAATGTAGATTGTATGGCTTAGGGACTAACGCAATAAAAAAACGGCATATCCATGCTCAAGTTTGAACTAGGAGGCCGGTTATTATAACTATTTGAATCCGGGGCGGCTACATCGCCAGATATTTTGTGTTGAGAAAGGTTGAATTAAGAGGAAGTGAAACCATAGTTGCATGTAGGGAGAGTGGAAAACCATTTAGAAAAAATCCTCAGTACACCCGACTGGGATTTGAACCATGATCTCCCCGTCATCGGAAGTCTAGTCTTTTGCGAGAATGATGATCTAGAGCAGTGGTCTCGAGAATGATGACCTAGAGCAGTGGTCTCGTGAATGATGACCTAGAGCAGTGGTCTCGTGAATGACGACCTAGAGCAGTGGTCTCGAGATGATGACCTAGAGCAGTGGTCTCGAGATGATGACCTAGAGCTGTGGTCTCGAGATGATGACCTAGAGCAGTGGTCTCGTGAATGATGACCTAGAGCAGTGGTCTCGAGAATAATGGCCTAGAGCAGTGGTCTCGTGAAGTGAATGATGACCTAGAGCAGTGGTCTCGAGATGATGACCTAGAGCAGTGGTCTCGAGATGATGACCTAGAGCAGCGGTCTCGAGATGATGACCTAGAGCAGTGGTCTCGAGATGATGACCTAGAGCAGTGGTCTCGTAAATGATGACCTAGAGCAGTGGTCTCGTGAATGATGACCCAGAGCAGTGGTCTCGAGAATGATGACCCAGAACAGTGGTCTCGAGATGATGTCCTAGAGCAGTGGTCTCGAGATGATGACCTAGAGCAGTGGTCTCAAGAATGATGACCTAGAGCAGTGGTCTCGAGATGATGACCTAGAGCAGTGGTCTCGAGAATGATGACCTAGAGCAGTGGTCTCGAGATGATGACCTAGAGAAGTGGTCTCGAGATGATGACCCAGAGCAGTGGTGTCAAATTCAAACTAGTTGAAGGGCTAGAGTCCCAAACTCGGGGCGTGTTGTGAGCCACAACTTATAAAACACATTTTTTATATGTTATGTTTTTGTTTTATCATCACGTCTACTACTCATCCGGGCTATGCACATTTTCATCTTTCCTGTGGGTAGGGGATGAATAAGATATAATTTAGAAGAAATGTATCCACATTTAAGTTAGTAGAATGTAAAAAAAGTACTAAAAACCACTCTCTGTACATTCGACTGGAATTCGAACCCTGACCTACCCAACGAAGGCAAACTGAACTATAAGAACCTGAATTAAATCTGTGTATCCACCAATGTAACTCTATTATAGCTATTTGATGGTGTGTATTTAAAATCATAAATATATATTTAAAACTTATATTCTCCTAGATGTTTATTTGGGTTAGTGAATACTCGAAGTATAATTTATTAAGTTCTATAAATAAAAATCCCCACAATCAAATATTTAAAGCTATAAAAATAGCACGGTTGGAAATTGTTAAAACTACGTATATACTAGAATATAACTATTATTTTATGTGTATGCTGCGGGCCGGTCAGACATGTCTCGCGGGCCGTGAGTTTATGAACCCTGCCCTATACCATGTGGCCAATTCAAATATATTCCACATATAAAAACACATTTAAAAGATTACACAACGAAATGTGTACAGTATGAAATGGAAACAATTTCAAAACACGGAGTTCAACTTACGTACACCTTTTAAACTAAGGAGACGTCCTTAAATTACGTAAGACTTTATTTTAATGATTTTTAAACCTCCCTTCCACCACATAAAATATCATAATATTTTACATCCTCTCCTCCCTCCTATAATGTTAAGTAATTTTTTACGGTTTGTTAAATTATATTATTTTAATCGTTTGATTGGTAATAAAGCGAGAAATATGAAGGTTTAGAATATTATAATTTCAGTATGCACAGTAAATGAAATATAAGTGAAATTTTATTGTTAATACATTATTTGTTTTTAGAATTTGTCTCACCATAAACATTAATATAAATCATCATGTGATATGGATTTTGACCACCATCCTCCTTGTAAGAAAATAAAAAATATAAGAAAACACCGAACCCCCATGTTTCTCCAAAACCAACTTAATTCAAGGATGGCCCCTGGGGGGTAAAGTGTTAAGGAGATATGGCTTAGAACAAGTGCACTTGCACTAATGAAGGGAGAGTCGGGGGGAATCTTTAGGGAAACTTTACTTGTGGAAAAATCACTTGCACTGTCCCCATCACGATATTGAATACTTGACCTTCTTCCATCATCAGCAAGCCATTCTATTTGGGGCCTAACATCTCAGACCATGCGATCACAATGGTGCGATAGCAGATGGTGATACACGTGTGAATCGGAGTTTACAACACTGACTCAAAATGGGCCTTTATTTTTACACTCAGGGCCGTATTAAGTCATTTAGAGACCGTGGACCCTCACATATTTTAGGTGCCAATTTTTTTTTTTTTTTGCCCAAGTAATTTTTTGTATTTTTACTAAACATTTTTGAATTGATTGTAAAGTTTTAAAATAGTTATACTGGCTTTAAGGTTGGATGGAGTAGAGCTTATAAAAAAAATGTAGAACGTAAAATATCTTGGAAGTGTGATTGAGTAGAAAGGTGGAAGTAGAGAGAATCTATTAAGACGAGGACAGCAGGGAGAGTAGTTATTTAAGTGTGTAAGAGACTTGCTATGGAGGAGGGAAGGCCCCTTGTGTAAGGAATTGTAAGGAAGTGTTGTAAAGTGCGTACTTTGTACCCATTGTCACATAGGCAGCAAAATATGGACTTTAAATGTAAGAGAGAATTGGAAAGTGGAGGACATGGGAATGAAGTTTGTGAGGAGCATGTTAGCTGTCACAAGGAGAAACAAGATTAGGAATGAAGTT
>CABFWB010001168.1:160026-181439 GCA_902151455.1 Timema bartmani | reverse complement strand
TTTCTCAAAATCGGCTCTAACGATTTTGATTAAAATTCGTATCTAGGCGTTGATTAAGATTATAAATAAACGGGCTATTTTCATTTTCCCATGGAAATGACTATTAGGGTACTTTACAGAAGCTGAAATTTCCGTATCTCCGCAACTATTTGGGATACTAAAAAACTTATCATTGAAAAATTGTAGTACTATTAAAAATAAAAAAAACTTTTATACTAAATATTATTTTATATTACTCGAGTCCATGCATAGTGCGTAAATAGTTTAAGTAGAACTAACTTTTATAAAACCCACTTTGGTGGCTGCGTGGTCTAACGCGCTACTCTCAGAGTAGACTAGACTGCCGATGACGGGGAGATCAAGGTTCGAATCTCGGTCGGGTGTACTGCGGGTGGTATTTACAAAATGGGGTTCTACTCTACCTCCACGCAAATTCGTTTACACTTCCTATACATATAACCTCCCTAATCCCTAAAACGATTATCGTAATTAATACATAAGCGTATGACCCGAATGGGTAGTAAGACGCGATGCTTAAAAACTTTAAGACTTGTGCACTATGCACTAATCACTACTCTTCCACTTTTTTTGCAGTAAGAGTTATGCATTGTGCATGAATCAAACCCAGGCTAAAGGTCGGTTGTTGTTGTTTAAACAATTATCAACTACACAAGTTTTTTTTGGTATCATAGCTATTAAAGCCGCCCTAAAGAAGGTTTAAATAATTTCACAGACAAACCCAAATTAGGAGGCCGTGTCGTTTTCTAAAACTGAAACTCTCTCCTATTGGCTATTATAATAATTATATGCTCACCCTTCCAGTGATAAACGCCAACATAACATAATACATAATTTTTAATTTCAGGAAATTTTGGAAGGCAAACTTGAGGCCTAGAAATATTGAAAAAATCATGTAATGATTATTATTTTATTCTTAATTTGTAGTTCCCCCTTTAAGAGTCCATCTAACCTCACACATAACAGTTAACTTAGGTAGGTTTTGCATCTCGAACTACACGTAGCATCCTGGTGCGGTTTTCTGTATTCTACTTTAGAAAACAATGGAATAGTGTCACCGTATTTAAAAATAACTATTTTAAAATGAGAAAAACACTTCATAATTGATCTAAATTTTACTGTGGCAACGTTACCACTATTTTTCTCATTATAAAAACTCCCTGCGTATTATAGGTTCTGGGAATTCCCATTTTCACACACAAAATATTGAAGAATAGAAAAATGAAATTTCATTTTTCGTAAAAAAAAAAATAGCCTGTGTGAGAGCCACTTCAGTGGTCAAATGGTCTAAGGCGTCACTCTCGCAATAGACAAGAGTGTTGATGACGGGTAAATCGGGGTTCGAATCACGGTTGGGTTGACTGAGGGCAGTTTTCCCTAAATGAGCTGTTCACCACTCTTGCGTGTTGATGGTATACCCATGAGGTCGATGTGACTTATTATCAAGATATAATTGAAATAACTTATGTAATTTTAATACATCATTTATTACGCGTCATTGCGGTACTTAACAAGGTAAATATGCTATCCGATATCCTACGTGCTGCTATTTCCCTTCTAGGGAATTGGGATGGTCAAAATGTGATTGGATCGAGATTAATCCAAACTAGTGATCGACGTGGAATAATTACGGTCCCGTTTTAGATTAGGTGATTAATAAATAACAAAAAGTTTTCTCTTGACGAACGCAGGTCCTAACAGCTCGGCGACTTTTACGCGAGTGAGGACACCTGCGTTTACGAAGATTTGGCTTCTAGAATTTTCAAGTAACGAGATGTGATCGTCCCTCGTCTTTTCCACCTTGTCCTTCGAGAAGATTTTGCCTGGGTGGCCGATAGAGAGACAGAAGGATACATATTAGATATTTACTGCGAAATATAATGTAAATTAAATATATTTAGAATAAAATTACATTGGATTAGATCTGATTATCTCGATTAATTGTTCAAAAGGAATTTGTAAAATATAATCGTTACAAAGGCTAGGGTAAAAAAAATATGTGTACAGCCCTATTAAATCTAAATATGAAGTTAGAACAAAATCCCCAAATCCATCAAACTGTTTGGAATCCGTGGCCAGGGACAAACAGAATTGTAAAATACGTTTTTTTAAATTTATGTTTGTATAAAACGTGAAAATTTATCATAATCTCGAGATCAATTTTTTTACGATCACAATACTTTATCTTGATATGAGAAAGTAAAAATGAACAATTAGATTGTTTTTAGAGGATTAAAATCTAAAATTCTAATAATAATAATAATGATAATAATAATAGTAATGTGCTATTTTTAAAAATAATGTTTATCATAGATTTCAAAAGATTTATTTTTATCCCTCAATTTTTTTCTTCTTGCTTCTTTTCTATCTTTCCACAAACTTCCGTGGCACACCGGTGGTACCAGTAGTGTACGAAGGGTGGGTTTTTACCTAAATGGTTTCCCCACTCTTCATCCAAGCAAATGTGTTTACATTTCCATAAATTCTACCTTCTTCCCTCCTACAACACTAGCGTAGCTAATATATAGCCCGAACGGGTTGTGAGACGCACTGAAAATAACCATTAACTAAATTAAATAACACGAAATAATAACTTAACACGAAGTTAAATGTGTGACTGTAAAAGACGAACTTACAAAAACAGGACTATTTCAAGTATAGAATAATTCTTCACCGCGAGGCTAGGAGAAATTTATTGTATCTTCCGAGTGTTCAAGGTGCTATTGACCCTCAATGACCACCCCAGGGTAAACAAGAGAGGGAGGAGTACTCAAGAGAGAGAGAGAGAGAGAGAGAGGCTGACCCTGATTAAAAGCATACATGACGAGGGTTCAGTTTGCGCCGTTAAGCGCAAGGGATCCATTGAGGTGCATCGTCAAGAGATCAGTCTTGTGCCGCCACAGAGATGACTGGACAGAACCAGTAGCAACCTCTTGCCCCTATATGGTGCGAGCACGCCGTCTGCTTGATAGGCTACACCGCAACAAATGTTACGGAAGGACCAAAACAAACTCGAGTGCATTACCCTTGCCAGAGCGCCGGAGGGTCTTTACACTCGGGAGTTTCATATCCTTTAACCCTTACCTTGCGTCCCTACGAGGGCTGGAGCTTCATGTCACTTCTCCATTCCCTTGCGTCCCTACAAGGGCTGGAGCTTCATGTCCCTTCTCCATTCCCTTGCGTCCCTACAAGGGCTGGAGCTTCATGTCCCTTCTCCATTCCCTTGCGTCCCTACAAGGGCTGGAGCTTCATGTCCCTTCTCTATTCCCTTGCGTCCCTACAAGGGCTGGAGCTTCATGTCCCTTCTCTATTCCCTTGCGTCCCTACAAGGGTTAGAGTTTCATGTCCCTTCTCCAATCCTTTGCGTCCCTACGAGGGCTGGAGCTTCATGTCCCTTCTCCATTCCTTTGCGTCCCTACGAGGGCTGGAGCTTCATGTCCCTTCTCCATTCCCTTGCGTCCCTACGAGGGCTGGAGCTTCATGTCCCTTCTCCATTCCCTTGCGTCCCTACAAGGGCTGGAGCTTCATGTCCCTTCTCCAATCCCTCGCGTACCCACAAGGGCTGGAGTTTCATGTCTCTTCTCCATTCCCTTGCGTCCCTACAAGGGCTGCAGCTTCATGTCCCTTCTACATTCCCTTGCGTCCCTACAAGGGCTGGAGTTCCATGTCCCTTCTACAATACCTTGCGTACTCACAATGGCTAGAGTTCCATGTCCCGTCTCCAATCCCTTGCGTACCTACAAGGGCTGGAGCTTCATGTCTCTTCTCCAATCCCTCGCGTACCCACAAGGGCTGGAGTTTCATGTCCCTTCTCCAATCCCTCGCGTACCCACAAGGGCTGGAGTTCCATGTCCCTTCTCCAATCCCTCGCGTACCCACAAGGACTGGAGTTTCATGTCCCTTCTCCATTCCCTAGCGTACTCACAATAGTTTCATGTCCCTTCTCCAATCCCTCGCGTACCCACAAGGACTGGAGTTTCATGTCCCTTCTCCATTCCCTAGCGTACTAACAAGGGCTGGAGTTTCGTGTCCCTTCTCCAATCCCTCGCGTACCCACAAGGACTGGAATTTCATGTCCCTTCTCCATTCCCTAGCGTACTCACAAGGGCTGGAGTTTCATGTCCCCTCTATATTCCCTTGCGTACCCACAAGGGATGGAGTTTCATGTCCCTTCTCCAATCCCTCGCGTACCCACAAGGGCTGGAGTTTCATGTCCCCTCTATATTCCCTTGCGTACTCACAAGGACTGGAGTTTCATGATATTCTCCATTCCCTTAAATCCATAAAAGAGCTGGAGTTTCATGCAATTCGCATCTTGGGGAGCATTCTAGGAGCAAAGTTACGCCATTTTTATGCTTGCGCTGGAGCAGATTTACACCCTGGTAACAATGTGTTATAATATACCTAAATCAACTGGTCTAGTCTACTTAGTCTCCAAAGGAACTCCACTTATGTTCTATTGTGATAGTGATTGTGACCAGTGGCAAGAATCGAATGTGGCGACTCTTGTGTCGTGCTTGGTGGCATAGAAATATTTTCGCTATTTAGTGAGATAAAACTTAGTCAATTTTGTTCTGAAACTGTGAGCAATAATATCTCTAGTGATCCATCTGGAGCAGATTAACCGCCGTGTTGATGCCGTGTAGACATGCAGTGACATAACCAGCACCTTGCACGCTATTAATAACTTGCCGGTACTAAATAAACCACCACGCACACGCTAGTTATATAGAACGTTCGTCATGTATGCGAGTAAAAACACACACACACACAAATACGCGAGAATCTTCTCCTAGCACATTTTCAGACAGGAGAATGGCAGTTCCAATTGATCACTTGCATAAGCTCAGAGCTGCCAAGCATGTGTCATTATGTGTGTGAAAGCCGCATTACTGGCTGACGTGCCAACAATAAAAATTATGTATATATATAGATATAATTGTATGTTTATATATATATATATATAGTCCTTTGAAGTGTAATTATATTGTGAAATAACATTTATTTATAATGTAATTATATTGTGAAATAAAATTTATTTATAATGTAATTATATTGTGAAATAACATTGGTTTATAATAATTTGTTTTAGTGTCTATTTTCAATTTAGGTATACTCTAAACCCGTTTATTCGAGCTGTAGCTATATGAAATTCCGGTTTATCCGGAAAACGCTTCACAATAATCCTGTATTCATATTATTTGAAAAGTTCCGATTACAATAATGTAATGAAAAATATAGTGAAATAGCCTGCGGTTGCTGTTAAATGGTAGATTGATCCGTAAGCGATAATCTCCAATATAGAGTGAGATAATGTGTATTTGATTGTAACAACATATCACATCATATTCCTAATACTCTATCATACCATCAATAAATGTGTTATTTCTGAGACATGCTGCGAATGTCCAATCTTCTACATCCCTAACAATGAAAATGCCTAAAATTATGGCTTATCCTGAGTTTCAATTATACGGGTTGGACCTAGTACCATAAAGTTAGGATATTTAAAGTAGTTTTTAATCCATTTTAGTTTAGATTTTATTTGTTATTGGGGGATTTCCCACCATTTTTAAGGGTTGAAAGGGCTGAGAAGGGAGAGAAGATTGCCTTCTTAGTTTTAATTGTAGTCATGTGATGAGAGTTGAGGTCAACTGGTCACGCTGATATGTGTAGATAAAATGTGCACATGAAACCATCCCATATGATGGTTGATTTTGATGATTCGAGCGTCACACACCGAAAGTGATTCGTCTTTGTTGAGAAATAGTGCCAAGTGGCGAGTTTGAGTTGTCCAGCTCTAAAAGTAAAATAATTTTTGTTCCTGAGAGCATGTGCCGATGCAGTTCTATATTTCCTGCATATCGTTGACGCAACAATGCCACCCAATACTCTCCTTCACTCCTTTCCTCCAACACTTCGTTTCATTTCTGCCTTCAGACAAAAGGAGTATTAAATTTCTCATTAAATTGTCTTATATTTTCGATCTGAACAATTTTCACCCAAAGTGTCTGAGGCAGTTGTAACTAAGTAGTCAAAGTGTACATATTTTAACTAAACTTGTTCAAACAGTGTGTGTTGTTTTAAATGTTCAACTGAGCAACCTAATTTCTCAACGTTTACAAGAGTGGTGAATTTCACTTGTCATCCGCCACACATGTGGCTACGTTGGAAAATATGTTGCCCACCTCTGAACTTTTCCTTGCCGTCCTAGCCCATTCTAGTACCATGCAAGGTAGGCCTCAGCGTCGGAACACCTCGGGTTGGAATAGATAAACTACAATGACAACTGGCCGGCCTATTGGTCTAGCGGTCAGCACTCCTGGCCTCTAATATATAGAGCTCAATTCCAACCGGAACCATAGGTATTTTTTACGAAGGAGAATTGATCTTAAGGTTACCATGTTTCAGTTAATTATGCTTAAGTTTGGCTTAAGACTTCTACTGGCACCATATTGCCAGTTGTAGACCAGGAATATATATTCGACAAACCCTGGTGGCATACAAGGGGGAAAAATCTGGCAACTAAAGATGTTACTAGATTTACTTTCACGTCAACCTCAGTGATCTTGGGCTAACGCTCTCGCCTCAGGACCCGATGTTTGTGGGTTCATACCCAGCCGAGGTCGATGGATTTTTCTTGAGCGATAAAAATCCATAGCACAACTTTCTTCGGAGGGGAAGTAAAACCATCGGTCCTCATGTCGATTGTGGCACGCAACACCTTTCCTAGCAAAAGTGGTAGGCCCTTTCACTCTCGCTCATAGAAATTCTCGTGTGCTGATATAATCAGTCGGTTCAGAAAGTGCACGTAAAATACCTCAGATAAATAAATTCACTTTAGTGATTATTAGCAGCCATACCCCGCAGCCATATTTCATCACGAGTTGAATTACGTTTCCATATACATGAGTCTCACGCCATGCTGTGTTGTAGTTCTTGGCCTTTGAAGGAGGAACCGTACAAACGCCTTCTTTATCGTATATTTTATGTATCGATCTTTTAAAAATACATGCTTTTTTTACGGCAAACATTGATAGCATTTTACTAAACTATCAGTATTATTTCAATGGTATTTATAGTCTCTATCAAAAGTAACAGTTGCATATCCCATGATATGACCTATGAATACCACTTAAGTAAAACCACAGGCGGCACAAAATGCGATTCTTGGAACTAAAACTGGGGCGGACAGGAGAACAAGAATAGCAGGGCTCCACGAAATTACCTGGGTGAACAGGAGAACAAGCATAGCAGAGCTCCACGAAATTACCGGGCTGGACAGGAGAACAAGAATAGCAGGGCTCCACGAAATTACCGGGCTGGACAGGAGAACAAGAATAGCAGGGCTCCACGAAATTACCAGGGTGGACAGGAGAGCAAGAATAGCAGGGCTCCACAAAATTACCGGGCTGGACAGGAGAACAAGAATAGCAGGGCTCCACGAAATTACCAGGGTGGACAGGAGAGCAAGAATAGCAGGGCTCCACAAAATTACCGGGGTGGACAGGAGAGCAAGAATAGCAGGGCTCCACGAAATTACCGGAGTGGACAGGAGAACAAGCATAGCAGGGCTCCACGAAATTACCAGGGTGGACAGGAGAGCAAGAATAGCAGGGCTCCACAAAATTACCGGGGTGGACAGGAGAGCAAGAATAGCAGGGCTCCACGAAATTACCGGAGTGGACAGGAGAACAAGCATAGCAGGGCTCCACGAAATTACCAGGGTGGACAGGAGAGCAAGAATAGCAGGGCTCCACAAAATTACCGGGGTGGACAGGAGAGAAAGCATAGCAGGGCTCCACGAAATTACCGGGGTGGACAGGAGAGCAAGTATAGCAGGGCTCCACGAAATTACCGACAGCAGATTGTCAATCAAAATTTACAGGGGTAGAAATAGACATTTCTAGAGGAGAAGGAGAAGCTACGATCCCACAAGCTACTTACTATAAAAAGCCAAGAATAGGAGGACTGGAAAAAATACAAAATACTAGGTGGATTATCAGAAACATTGGCGGTATAAATACAAAATGCAATACTTCAAGCATATCAGTTAACTTTTTCAAAGCTAATAAACCTACCAGTATCTAAATAAAATCCATATTTAGTGGATAGCCCGAAAGAGTACTAGAACGCAATGTACAGAAAAAGTTTTTGTACATAACCGACCCAAAAACTCTTCAAATTCCTTTCTTTTCACAAGTGTAACCCTTTAGTAACAAACTTTATGACAATAATCTGGGTACCAATACATCACGTTAGCTATGTATTTTTTTTTAGCACTGCGTTTTACTACCTGTTCACGTTATACACAAAGTATCATAAAGAGAGGATAAGGGATCACGACTTGCAGTTGCAGGACAAATTCACCAAATGCGTGGCCTCCTCAAATTCATACTTGCTACTTTACATCTTTAATATTAAAATCGCCTCTTAAAATTCACGTTGGTTAATGTCCCTCTTTAATCTAAAAAATCGCCTCCTAAAATTCCCGTTGGTTAGTGTCCCTCCTATATTTATAAATCGCCTCCTAAGATTCACGTTGGTTAATGCCCCTCTTTAATCTAAAAAATCACCTGCTGAAATTCACGTTGGTTAGTGTTCCTCTCATATTTAAAAATTGTCTTCTAAAATTCACGTTGGTTAGTGTCCCTCTTATATTTAGAAATTGTCTCCTAAAATTCACGTTCGTTAGTGTCCCTCTTTTATTTAAAAATTGTCTTCTAAAAGTCACGTTGGTTAGTGTCCTTCCTATATTTAGAAATTGTCTCCTAAAATTCACGTTGGTTAGTGTCCCTCTTATATTTAGAAATTGTCTCCTAAAATTCACGTTGGTTAGTGTCCCTCTTATATTTAGAAATTGTCTTCTAAAATCCACGCTAGTTACTATAGCAGTTCGATCTAAGATTCAGGAGTGGCTTAAGGGCCGGGCAAGCTGGGTGGCTGCTAGATCGAGCGGGGCGCCAAAGAGAGCACCAACCTAACCTAGTCTAACTTAACCTGGGCGTAATAATGGAGCTGCTAAGCATAACAATCGTTCACTTTTTTGGACTAACATGAAATTCGACATATTGATAGTGGTTCTATAGTTTTTTTTATGGTGAATAAAATAAGATATAATGCCACACTTAAAGAGTTCTATTACATCCACTTGAACAAATGGCAATTAAAACAGTTTTTTTGCGACTATCTCGTAAAGCGTTTATCATATCATCAGAGTGTTTGCTATGGCAAAATATAAAGAGGAGAAAATATAATCTGTTTTATAGTTTTCTTTGTAATCCTAACCGTTCCCGTAAAATCCCTCAATGAAACGTTTGACGTACGATTATCATTTGTGGAGTTTCTCTTCAAATTATTTTTCTATCACGTCTAGGCTACGTTAGGCATGGGGATTATTTTAATATTTTTTTTCAATTATATAGCGGTCATATACGGGGGCGACAAAAAGCAATCCCACCTGGGCGCAAAATTTACCTCGGGCCGCCCCTGCTAAGAATAATAATCTACCACACGCAGCAACTATAGGAAGTAATAAAAATATCCACTACAAAATTTAAAAAAAAATTGCCTTCATTAATTAGCTACACCTATATATTTTTCAACATTTTATTTACGAACAATTATTACTGCTCCAGCAAAACGAAATGATTGGGTGTCCCAATACAATACCAATGTGTATTTGTGCAACTTTACTCCTGTAATTTTACTGTCCACTCAATATCGCTTTGACCCACATCGGTGGGCAAGCGGATTAAACGTCAAGTTCGTCCTTGTTTGCCGGTGGCAAGGTGGTTAGAACTCAAATACCAGCTGGTCATCTAAATTCTATCTTCCTAATCCCTTCCTCGTCAGTGTAATTAAATGGGGATAGGCTGGGTGGATGGTAGGATGCGGTGAGAAAACAGCACAAACGTCGTATTCTGAAACCATCTCTATTACAACACAGTAATTCTAAAGCGTCGAATGTTAGAACTTGGATGTATCACTAGAAAAAGAAACCACACAGTAGGCCTACTACTGGAAAATGTGCTATGCCAGCGTAATGTTGAAACCAGGCGCTTATTCAGGAATATTTATATTTAAAGAGGGCTCCAATTTTTCAGTTTTCTAAATGCTTGTTTTTAAATCTTTGAAAAGTACCACCAGTATTTTATAAGACTATGGAGAAATTGTCCAACTAGCAAGAAAATACTAAGGTATAGTCCCGATCATCCAGGGTTCCGTATTATTCGAGTTTCCGTATTATTTGAGGTAATAACACAATTTAAGTTTGGTGAGGAACGTCTAGGAAATACTTTATTTTATTTACCGAGCCCGTTTCTATTTCACAATCATTGTCTCGTGTATAGTCGCTCATTTTTAGTAATTAGTATATTTTGTTTGTCTGTTTTATTTACTGTGTAATGACTTTTTTCTAATTGTTCTTTAACTCACAATCACCCCTCTACTTATCTTCCCCGTGTTTTTCCGTATATTCCGAGTTTCCGGTAATCCGAGGTAGTCTCGGCCCCATCCACCTCGGACTATCGAGACTTCACTTTATTAGTTAATTCTCCTTGAATTTATCACTTATATTATTGATTGGTTAAAATCGAAATCAGCTTTGGTGGCCGATTTATCTAAGCCCATCACTCTGGTAATAGAGTGGCCTACGACGGAGAGATCGGGCTTCGAATGACGATTGGGTGTACAGAGGGAGGTTTTTCCTGAATGATTTTCCACTTTCCATACACGCAAATGCGGATACACTTCCTCTTAAATCAGTCTTCCTAAGCCTTAACACATTAGCGTGGTAAGTGTATAGCCCGAACGGGTAGTAAGATGCGATACAAAAAAAATATCTACGCGTGATTTTTAAGTCAGGAGCTTATTGTTCCAAAGAGAATGTCAAGATTCATTTAAAATTGCAAAATACAAAATTGTGAATGTGTGTATCTTTTAGCAATTAGACCATAGACAAGAATCACACCGTCCTACCCTGCTCACTCACTGGCCGATGTAACAAACAATCTCGCCAATAATTACAATCTTTGGACCACCACACCCAAGATGGTCGTTTTATTCTGAACACTCGCGATAAGAAATAATAAAACATGTGGCCAGGCTCAGAGGTAACAATGACTTTAAGATCGTAACCTGTGATAGCGAGTTTATGAGCTTGTTAATGGGTGCAGTATTTTACAACAGTTAATGGTTTGGAGAGGTCTGGCCAATGAAAACAAAAAAGAAAACTAATTAAAATACGTCGTTGATAAAATTCTCTCGAGATGACGGACGAGCTAGTAAATCTGGACCGGGTGTTTCAGTAGTCTTGGTAGATCGCCATCTTGGGGAGGAAAAGGAAGGGTGGACTGCTATAGTCCAGTCGCCATAGGAGTGGTGGTAGCTGACCTAACAACTGGCAGAAGATTTTTATTGCAAACATTGACTTAAAGTAACTGATGTCAACCTATGTGGGGGTAATTCTTATTTTCTCAGTATTACTATATTATCATTTCATTATTTTAGGTATTTAACGTGCACTTTCTGAACCGACTGATTATATTAACATATGAGAATTTCTATGAGTGAGAGCCGAAGGTCCCACCAATTTTGCCGGGTAAGGTATTCCCACCTACCTTCCAGGGTTATCTTACATTCTACAATAGACATGGGACCGGCGGCTTTACTTCCCCGCCGAAGGAAGTTGTGCTACGCTTTGTTATCGATCAAAAAACAAATTCCGCCAACCTCGGCTGGGTTTGAACCCACGTCAGGTAAACAATACACCCAAATACCACCAAGATCGAAACTAGGTGATCAACGTGTAAATATACGCGTCTAGTAATAATTCACTAATTATTACTGTGTAATTTACTTTTTCACGACTTATTGAAAGAATAAAATATATTAATAAATCTAGGTTTTTTGTTTTGAGGTTGTGGTAACAAGATATTACATTATAGTACATGAAATAATAAATGTAAAAGTATCATAGTCACACTTGTATTTTCTATAACTGGCCACCAAAATAAGTAAATGTGTTTTTTTAAACTTATATAAATAAAAATTTTCTTTTGTAAACAAATGTGCAATAACACAACAAAACTCAAGTTTGTATAACGTCGTTTCGTCTGGATCGCCATCTTAATTTGCGAAGACAAAGCAGCCGTTTAGAAGCTCTTGTTTATAAAGTATTTTTATGTGCACTACAGACGCCGCTTCCACAAAAAAAAAGAAACATCCAAGAGGATGTTTTCATAAATTCGTGTTTCAATAACGTAAAAATGGTCATAAGAAAACAAAATGTTTGTGAAAGTTTAAATTGTCAAAAGTGATAGCAGCTCAACACATGGTCTTGCAGATCATGTCGTTTGGCGAATTAATACATGAGAGTAGATCCGTTAACTATGGTAGCTGTCAGTTCCCACCATTCCAAGAGCGAATGGACTCTAGGAATGTTATCCCGGCTATAAAAGAAAGATATACATTTGTTTCGTTTCAAATTATAAACATTGGCGTTTTAGCCGAAACTTAACTTTTATTTTAGTGAAGATAGTTCATAGCAGCTGCCGTTACTATAGTCATACTGGGCTTAGTTTAATTATCAGTGTAACTAACATACGTACTATCCAAATAAAATAATTGATAAAATAAAAGTCGGGGGTTAGAACAATGGACTAGTAATTGAACTTTTTGTCACTGTCCAATCGCAAATTTTCATAAGTATTAAAAATATTATTCACAGAGCACAAAGTAGGTTCAAGGCTGAGCCTTCAAATAAATATTTATTTTTATTTGATCGGGGTGTTGAAATTAAAAACTAAAATCCCAATCATAGTTTGGCCGCACCTTCCCTAGAGATATTTCTTGTTAATACATGGCCTCCAGTATTCTCAATTATTTTGGAACAAAGTATGACGAAAATATGAGACTTTTTTTTCACCTTTAATAATAATTAACGATTATTTATAACTATGAAAAGAAGATATTTTTCTGGTATAGAAAATTAGAGTTGCTGTCGTAACGCTGCGGGTATACGGGATGGTATTCGCCGAAAATAAAAATACTTATATCTTGGAGAATCTAACAAACAGACGGATAGTTATGTCCTTGATCTGGAAATCTGGTCTATTTTCATAATTTGATCATGGATTTAAATGAAATTTCACAAAGATAACTATCAAAACAGATGTTGTTTTAAAGTATAGTATATTTTAAATGTCTATTCTTTACGGAATTCTTTATATGCCGGAAAATGTTTGTTTCTGCGCAAGTCTTGTGTTGTCATATATCATTATTAATATTCTTAATTTCATCAATGCGAGAGAGTAGAAAATTTCAGTAAAAATCAACAGTAATTGCGTGAAAAATAATAGTTTGTAATTTTACTGTCGTGATTATTGTTTTAAATTAAATAAATATCTTGTCTGCTGTGTGTAATTTATTGTTAATGCAACTAACTTATCTGCCATGTTTTCATCGTTTAGGAATGTTTATTTTGAATCGATTTTTTTAAAAAGATGTTCTAATGGGATTTCTAAAGACATATCAATATGCAATGTCAGTGCGAAAACAAACCCTAACACATAAATTAAATTAATGACATTGCGTTTCAATGTCCAAAAGCAAAGCTAAAATTGAACTAAGCACTAAATATATTTACAAAGAAACTTACATATAATCTGCAGTTTTAAATTTGCAATTCAATAATAAGTCCTACATTTTAAAAACCGATACACAGCATTCTTGTCAAAGTATATTAAATATTTCCAACCATGCAGAAGATGTCAAATTTGACGTTTATCTTTAATATTTAAGCCAAAGATGAGTAAAATTAATTAACAATATTATGTTTCAGTCTTCCTTGTCTATGTGCTTTAATATATCGCTTTTCTTCCAACTGTATGAATAAATTAATCACTATATAGATACACATGTAAGGGTTATAAAATGGTATCCATAAAACTTTTAAGGATAATTGTTTACTAAGTAGGCCTACGTTTAAGTTTTGCGCAGCAATTGTAATCAATAAAAACAAAATGCAAAGACTCACCATTTCTCAAAGAGTCATAAACAAGATGGAATTGGAAAATATGTGGAAGTAAAGTGACTTAACTTAAGATAATATATTAAGCTCGTCTAATAAGGAGAACTAGGAAATGAGGTTACAACATTAAGTGAGTACCAGTGTGAATGTTTGTGTGTGTTAGAATTCTGGTAAAAATACATGTTTAGAAAATAGCATATTTGTTTGCGGTAAAAATTGATATTATTTAATATATTATTTTATTTTAAAAGTATTGGTATTATATATCAAAAAAGTTATCACATAGCTTCACGTAGAGATGTATGAAAATGGAGCAGGCCCATATTAAGGTTTGTAACTGTTAAAAAGGGTTTCACCCTGTCTGAATCTGATTGTGTGCTTAGATATATTCTCAAAATGAACAATTATTATTGTTGAAGCTCTAAATATTCTGAGAAGACTAATTTCAGTGATATTAAAATATGAAAATCTGCCCCAAGACTAAAAATGGTGGCTGTCAGTAAGATGGCCGCTTGGTGTAGTCTGAAGTTTTAATGTTCCTCAACGATATACGTAAACGTTTTAATTATTTATGTTTAGGTTTTTTTAAAGCTTATAAACAGAAAGTAGAAACATTAAAACATTAAATTATATCAAGCGTATATCTTTCTAACGGCCATCATTTTTTTTAGGGGAGATGTTCCATATTCTTTTATCTTTAGGAAACTAAAAATATTAATCTCAGAGCATTTAAAACTCATAAATTATGTGACAATGCTTTACATAATAATTTTTCATTTTTATAAATTATATATGTATATCAAGCCCAGGTATTTAGATAAATAAATCACTTTGATTCAAAAATGATAATTTTTACCTTAATTCAACCAAGGCCAGGGCTAAAATTTTGACATCCTGTGCGGATGATAAAGAGTACACCCGTCTCTCTTTCTTCGTCTTACACTCTCTAATCCCTCTTTCCTTACTGTACTCACATTAAGAAATATATATAAATAAGTGAATAAAAAACATATTTCTACTCCTTACAGTTACATCTAACATTATGTAGTCTCATTTTTTAAAGTTATGCAACGCTGGACGTTGATATCTAAGAGACAAGTGAGGACCTTTTTTCAAAATTTAGATTTGTCTAAAAATGTGATTTTTTGGATACGGGTTTTTATATTCTCACAGAAGCCCTAAAGTATTTCCTACCATTTATTTCCACATCAAAGTATATTAAGCGACTATTATTTCATACTTAAATTAAAAAAAACTGCATACATTAGAAACTATGTAAAGGAAAAAAATAACTAAAATTTACAGTTTTGTCGAAACTCACGTTAAAATTAAATTATTTCACATACATAGTGTGTTCAAAGTTTCAGCTTACAGCGCCGGGAGAGCAGAGCTGTTCAAGCGTGCGTGTACAACAGGTTGCATAGGAGTTAGGCGCGCAGCTCTGCACATGTAATAATGACAGGCACTTCTGTGATGTAGGATGTTAACGATGACCCTTAGAACGTATTTGCATTTCTAGATAGACTGGTGTGTTGTTTACTATTAATTGTGGTATGTTCTGCTGCCGTGCTCCAAGATGTCGAGGTGTGTAGTGCCGTGCGCCTAACTCCTGTGCAACCTGTTGTACACAATGCTTGGAAAGCTTTGCTCTCCCAAAGCTGTACTCCAACATTTTCAACACAATTTAATGGTATTAGGGTCATTCCATATCAAGTGGTCCAACACTGGTTGCTTGACTACTTTTAAAAAATATGATTTTTTTTTTCTCAATTACCCTAACATGTTGGTAGTTCAAAATTACTATTATTTTATTTTTATTATTTTTGATTTTCGCATAGTGGCCATATTTGTTTTACAAGGTGCTATTTTTTTATTTATTTTTTGCAATCTTAAGGGTTTACGGAAACGAAAATATCTCGGCCTCTGTTTGTTCAATCAACATGAGTGAAAACTCATTTCGTTTGGAAAGTAAAGAGCTACAAGTTTGTTTATGGATCATTTTAACCTATACTCAATTTTAAAGGATGAAATTTCTGAAATTTCTAACTAAGAGTATGAGTCAGAGGTTGTTTGTTTTAAATAGATATTGGTCCATGAGTCAGAGCTGACAGACTTGTTCAGAAGTTCTGAGTGAGAGTATCAGATCAGAGACAGAGGACTAAAGGCGGTTTTTGTATGCTGAATTTATGCTGAATGTATTAATATATTCATTAGTGTAATTTTTAATTTATTACTTATTTTGAAATAAAAGTGTATTGTATCTATTTAATTATTTGATTCATTATAATTCACTTTGTCATAGTGGAATACCCACAACAAGATTTTGTCCAAATATTTTAGAGAAGAGTGTCATAAGTGTGTGTATGGACCAATATCTAATGATATCAAAGTGATTAGTGAATTGTGTGAAGAGGATCGAAATCTTATTGCTTTAAGAACAAATATTGGTGTTGCAAATATATGCAAGTACCACAAGATTTTAAATAATTATACACTTGTTAAGATTGTTAGATAAAATGTTTATTATCGAATTGACCTTAGGAAATTTACGGCTTCTTATTACTTTCTTGGAAGTGAATAGTCTTAGAACTATAATTAATATTTCGCCTTCTCACAGTCTCCCATTCGTACAGTCCAATGTTGATAGAAAGGGCCTAATCTAACAGCTAGGAAAATTATTAGATCTACTTTCATATATTCATACGTCAAATAATGTTATCTTCCGCCAGCACTTTTGATAGATATTATCAATATTTATGAAATAGTAAGATGTTAACAATGTTCAGCGCTAAAACAATATATATGTTTATATTTACTAAAAAGCTGTTCCTATGAACATTGGAGTATCCGTGTGCGCGCTTAGCAGGGGGCATTCTCCCAGCTTAAACAAGTGACCTTGAATGGGGATTGATTGGCTACTTTCGTATCATTCACAGGTCATGTAAATATCATTTTTGATAAATAGTATCTAAGACGATAAAATAACATGGTTAATACTCGTCAATATCAAACACAAAAAAGTAATTTGTTTCTCTTCTAAATATTCCTTCGTTGCGCGATTCCACTGTAGCAGAAGTAAGGTGACAAACTATCCCTGAACCTATTTATGGTTACAAGGAGTGTTTTCCTTGTCCAATATTCCCAGCCGTGACGACGCCATTGTTGTATTCTGGCTGAGTGGGCGCGCTATTGTGAATCACATGAGAATATCGCGCGGTCCATTGTGTCGGATGCTGACAGATCAGCTTAGAGCACAACTTCAACACGGTCAACTAAGTAACAAAGACTATACCATATATTTTATATCAGTAATTCTTTTGGAATAGTGGTAATAATTTTGAAGTGGCCAAGTTTGGTAAGATATCCACCCATGCATTTTTTGAGGTCCTGAAAGGTAAGACTTTAAATAAAATTCGGAGAGATCAAGCAGGGGGTGGGGTCTTCTAGAAAATTTAACTATAGGCCTACCTTTAGCCAATAAAAGTGTTTATACTTATATCCCATAGGAAGGTCTATAAAACTACTGGGGGGCCGGACTCCCCACGCCACCCCCACCCTTTATACGCCCTTGCTTCCGATAATAGGATGTGTTCTGATGTTCCAACACGCCTCATATATACAGGGTGCTTTTATGACGATAAGTCAAACTTTGAGGGATATTGGAGAAGGACAATAGAAGCAAAATGAGACAGGGAATGGTGGCCCGGAAATGTTTCAGTCAAAAGTTATAGATGAAAAACACGGAGAAGCTGAATTGGTACACCCTGTACAGTTTTTAATGAACCCATCATTTTCCACCAACGATGACAATATCAAAACCAGGATAAGATGAACACATTTACAGGAGATGTTCGAAATGACGTCCCTCTGCATCGATGCAGGCACGACAGCGTCCCAGGAGGTCACATCCGCTCTAGGATTCCTGGAGACCCTCTGATGATATCACAGCCAGCGGGTCTTCTTCATCAAGTAGCGGTGTCTCGTAGACAAGACTTTTAAGATGACCCCACAATCGGGGTGATATTTGGTGAACACCCTGGTCACGCTGCCAGTCTTGTACAGGGTGTTCCCACTCCACTTATCCGCGTTTTTCATCTATAACTTTTGGCTGAAACATTTCCAGGCCACCATTCCCTGTATCATTTTGCTTATATTGTCCTCCATTATCCCTCAAAAGTTTGATTTATTGTCACGAAAACACCCTGTATGAATATAAAGCTGTTCAAGCATGCGTGTACAACAGGTTTCATAGGAGCCAGGCGTGCGGCACTGCACACCTCAACATCTTAGAGCACGGCAGCAGAACATACCACAATTAATAGTAAACAACACACCAGTCTATCTAGAAATGCGAATACGTTCTGTGGGTCATCATTGACGGTCCTTCATCACAGAAAGTGCTTGCCATTATTACATGTACAGTACCGCGAGCCTAACTCTTATGCAGCCTGTTGTACACGCATGCTTTAACAGCTCTGCTCTCCAGCACTGTACGCCGAAACTTTGAACATAATTTAATGGTATTAGCATCGTTTTCCGGATATAAATAAGTTTATAGGGATTTTGTATTAATTTTGGTTCAAGCAAGCTATATGTGCAGTTTGGGATATGAATTGTATAATATGAAAATACACACACACACTAATACATTTTGATTTAGTTTAAATGTTGTGAGGTTTCTTAGGTATGTGAATAGGTCTTTACAGGGGTGCACTCGAGGTGAGGGGGCTCAAGAAAACTTATGAATACTAAGTGTCTCATGAAGTTATTTGAAGTTATTTTTATGGCTATCTTTGGACAACTATTTAACTTATGTAAATGTTGCAAGCCACTTTTTATTTTTATAATTTATAGTATGCAGTTATAATTTTTTTTAGATCACTCAAGTGTGCTAAATTTATACACTACTCTTTGGTTTATAATTAACATCCAGCTGTCAGAACAACACCTCGTGTTTTTCACAGCGACATAATATCGATGATTATGGTACCATGTTATCAAAACATGTCGGAATTAAGTAATCCAGACACTTTTTCCAGTGCTGGATGTAAAAAAGGAGTAATGGGACACAAACACAGATAAGACTTAGATCATTCTACATCATATAAATACTTCAACTAATTTTCTAAATCAGTTTGGCAGATGTTAACTTAATTTTATTCTTTAATTTCAAAACAAATCTGGACTTAATAACATTGTTCCTATCACATTATATGGTATATTATATTTTTTGTATTAATATAACTAAATGTTTCAACTTCTGTTTTAAGACAATTCATCAACTCGTTTGAGCAATATATTTTTGGTTGATGATGCTTTATAATTTTATCTAATTGTACATATCATACGATATGTTTCTCTATGAAAATTTTATTTCAATTGTATATTTTAGTGCTTGTCAATTTCACACAACACATTAACCACTTTATTAATGGTTTAATTTATAAATTAATTTTATAATTTTCTAGATCAACTTATCTAAGTCTTAAATTTAATTTATAATTAAAGGCTGAAAAGAAGTCAAAACACGTTTAAAAATCAGTTTTATTACTAATTTTAGAACCATTTTCTGCAGAGGACGGGGAGATCGAGGTTCGAATCTCGGTCGGGTGAGCTAGGGGTGGTTTTCCCTAAATGGTTTTCCACTCTCCCTCCACGCAAATGCGGGTTCACTTCCTCTAAATTCAACCTTCCTAATTCCTAATCCATTTAGCGTAATTAGTAATTAAGCGTATAACCTGAACGGGTAGTAAGACGCGGTGCTAAATAATAATAATAATAATAATAATTTAGAACCATTTTAATAACGTTTGCCCTTTTATATGAAAAAGTCACAGTTTAGAGTTGAGTTTGTAGGATTTTTTTTTACCCCATTAAAAGATACATTATTATTTTTTGAAATAAATTTAATTTATCACTGACGCCATATTGTGGTTGAGAACTCCAAAACGCTAAGCAGGGGCCATGCGACGTTAGCGGGGGTATACGATCCCCCAATAATCTGCTCAAATGGAACACTCTCAGCACCGTTACATAAACAGTGAGTTGTTTCAGAAAGTTGAAAATCCATGTTTGGTGCAATGCATAAATGATTTATCCCACTATCATTAAATATTATTGTCGACCTTGGTGGTCTTGAGGTAAATTGCTCGCCTCAGGATCCGATGACCATGGGTTCAAACCCAGCCGAGGTCGACGGATTTTAACTGAGCGACAAAAATCCGTAGCACACCTTCCTTCGGAGGGGAAGTAAAGCCGTTTGTCCCCTGTCGATTGTGGTGTGTGAAAGAACCCTGGGAGGTATGTGAAAATACCGCTTCCGGCGAAATTGATAAGCTCTTTCTTGCTCGCTCGTAGAAATTCATTGGTGTATAACCCGTACGGGTAGTAAGGCGCGGTGCTAATTAATAAAATTAAGTATTATTAGTACAAAACATTTTCTAATTTCAAGTGAAAATAGGTTGGCTCTGTGTCACCCTTCTTCCCAATAAGAGCATAGCGTTCCCTATAGCATTCTTCCTCAGTGCGTTGACTAAACAGCTCTGGTAGCTTTATCAGTTCAAATCCCAGTCAGGTGGAAGTTGCGAGGGTTTGCTACGAGGGTGTGGTCCCAAGTGTGACAACCCTTACCATACCAAGTGCCTTAAAACTACTGATGCACTTAAACATAAGAATGGTAGCTTCTAATTAAAGTTATTTTCTTGTATCTTTATTTTGTTCCGCTTTAAACACTAAGGTAGTACTAGATTAAAATTGTATTTCTCTACGTTCAATGTATTATTATTTTTTAAATTGGGAGTTTTAGAGGTACGTTTAATGAGAACAAAGGTATACCTTTTGAATACCAAGTCATGATTCTGGTCTTAAAATGAAGCCAGTTTAAAAAATCTATACTATGCACTCTAAATCTTAGCTAGACGGTACTTCATAGTATGATTTAAGTTTTTGTTAATATTTGCTATGGTCTAGGAATAAAAGGGGGGACAAATCTCCCCCCCTCCCCCCATCCTTAAAGTTTTTACTGGATTTGTTGTAAATGCCACTTTAACTTTGTACAAACAACATTCATAGTATGAGCTAGGTAATTTCCTGAAATTTAGTATCTTGCTTATTATTTGTCCACTCTATATGATTTTTTTTTGGTCAACAGAAACAGATGAATTGATTATGTCAAACCAGTCAGTGAATTATTTTAAAATACTTGCAGTTGGAAGTACATCTATGGTAAATTTGCTTCTTACAAAGGAGAAAAAAGAGTTTGGGGGAAGTTGGAAACCCCTGTACTAAACGAACCTCATTTGAATCGTCAAAAGAGTAATTTTTTTTGCCATATCCGCTGGTTTAGTTACTTCAATGCCATCAG
>CABFWB010001168.1:138581-154758 GCA_902151455.1 Timema bartmani | reverse complement strand
CGCGCGATGCGTCACTGTTCTCGCTTATCGTAATGAATTCTTTGATCCTTTAGCTATCCAGTGGTATAATTTAATTTTGGATGTAGAGGAAAGATTCGAAACTACAACACCAAACTGTATCCCCCGATTTTGTTATCATTAGGTTTTTTGGATTGCCCCCGTATGGTAGCAAATTTAAAGACGTATTCACGTCAAAACGTTCATATAGACAAGTGGCCCATTTAACCTGCTGAAGTAGGTCCCACATGTTACGGTACAACTGTATATTATACAAATATAATGAGGATGTATATATAATGAAAATAACATGTATGAATAAACACATATATACGCCAAATATTATCATCGTGTATTTATGTGTGTGCGCGCGCACGTGTGTGTGTGTGTGCACGCAATATGCCAAATAATCCCCATTGACTTAAAAACGCTGTTCTTTATTATTTATAAAATTGTTATATTATATATTATGCTATTGGCCATCAAGGACGCCACCTTTATGAAGGGAAATATCTTCCCACTAAGGTATTGATTATTAAAATGCAGTTCTGACGATTCAAAACCACAAAAATAACCCCCAAATAACTTAAAATGCTCTGTTGTGATTATTATAACAAACAACTGAATTTGTTTAAGGAAGTGTAAATCTAGTTTCAAGGAAAGAAAACTTTAAATGTTACATTCAAACGTAGTTTGATATTACTTAATATTTTGTTTGAACAGCTCCACGTCCAGTAAGTTATTAAAGATTAAATAAGTTGATAATAGTTCGGTAACAAGTAACAAATCTACTGAGGATAAAATGCAGTTTGCGTAAAACGTAGTTGAAAACTAGCTAATATAACATTTTCACATACTATGTTAAATTTATTCAGCTGGAAATGTACGGTTGTTCACATTATGGTATTTGTGGGCATATTTCAGTTGTTTTTGGTGTAAAAAATATTTTTAAATAACATACTACTATTTAAATATTGCAAGACAATTTCAATGATCCACAAGGCGGCCGCCCATCTTACGGCTGATTGAACGAGAAATTGGATACACTATCATGTTCAAACCAAAACTCGCATCGAAGTGAAATTCCATTCTCCAGTCTCCACTTGACAACAGTGAAATTGAAATCAATGAAATAGGTTTTTTTTTTCCTTTTCAAATTTGTTGTATAAAAAAATTGGGGCAATGATTTCATTAGTGTCAATCCCACTGTTGTATAAAGAATACTCCAGGAGTCCAGGTCACTGAACTAGGATGTTTGGTTCGAGCTGTATTTTAGTAGGAGCTTGGTTTTAGAAAATTCAAAACATACATTTTTTGCTGCCAACAATGATAATATTTTTTTCGAAATTTTTAGTATTATTTTACACATCCCAATTTTATTATGAATGGACTTATCTATAAGCTAGTTAAAGTTACTAGATCTACTTTCACGTATTCATACGCCAAGTCGTGTGATCCGCAGCCGTAACTGTTATTAGATATTATCAATAACTATAAAATTACACTAATGACTTGAAGTGTAAGTATAGGAGGATTATGGTAGGAAAAAAGAGCCTGTTTCAGAAAGTTCTTCAAACCAAAATCCTTTTATAGCACTATTAACTTTTCTAGCTGGAAGATGTTCTTTCAAACGTTGTCCATGGGGTAAGAAGTGTTGAAGATTCAATAAATACACCATGCATATAACTTTTGACTCGTCTTTGTAAACTGTTTTTAATAAAAAACACAAACAGTGTCTAATTAAAAGCTAAACATTTTATCCAATGACGCAAAGAAACTACGTTATTCCATTTAGTGGGGCCGGTAATGCTGGATGTTTATTTTGAAGACGTTTGTGTTCCCACCAGTCTCTTCACAAAGCTGTTTTAAGTTATTCGTGGAGATCTTACATATATTGTAAATACATATTTTAAACTTCGTCTTAAAAATGTAAAAATCGATGGTCATGCCTGTTAAAATATATAATTACCAAGGAATGCATCTAGGTTATTTTAGTATAAATATTTTCGCTGATGCAACCTAGCGATGAAATTAATAAACTAGTTTTAAAATTACCTTAAAATTGAGTCTTACAGCGAAGGTTATTTACACAAACTATCACACATTAAACAAATTTTTTTTTTTTTAATATTAGAACTCATTCGAAAACTTGGAATTTAGCATATTTCGCGAACTTAAAAATATATAAGAATGATTATTGTGAATTTGAAACAAATGTAGGTGCTTTTAAAATGGTATTTCTCACATGGTTCGCAAAAAATAGGTGTCCTTAGTTAATCAATACAGAGGATGTTTCAGTGAAAGTGTTCAAAAATTAAACAGCATGTCTAACACTGTTATTGAGGTCCGGTTTATTTAGACCTAATCATAACAATTTACATTTAGTTGTAACATTACGTACAGGTAGTAACTACTGTACAGTATACCGTATCATTGGCAAACCGGAGGAAACCTACCATTTCGTACCTCACAACATTTGCTCAAAATGATGGCCACCAACCCCATTGCAAGCATGACATCGGCGTACGAGACTCTGCCGCACCCGTTCAAATATCCCACGCGTGTTGCGAATCACATCACAGGCGACGACAATCAGGGCAACCAATTCCAAGTCTGTGTCCACTGGGGTCTCATACACAAGTGATTTCATATATTCCCATTAGAAATAACCTTCAGGCTCTCCCCCACATGTTTAGGCCCATATTCCCCTTAGCTGGCTTCGCAGACCACACGTTCCCTATATCAAAATATTCGGTAGAGCATCCCCTTGTCCTGTTTAATTTTCGAACACTTTCACTGAAACACCCTGTACACCGTGTATGTATACAATTATCAACAAGACACACATGAGTTATGTAGGTCTATGTTATTTAGTGTATTGTGATGGAACATCTTATTCAATTAGCTAAAGACCATCCAGTATTATATGAAACAAGCAATCCAGACTACATGAGGACGAAGCTGAAAGATGAGCTTTGGGAAAAGATTGAAAAGACTGAATTACTCGAATGTTAATTGTAATATTCTAGATTTTTGTAGTTGGTGAAATTAATCTACAGTAGTTTGTACAACCCATTAGAAGAATTAGATGTTACTAGACACTGCGTATAGAGTAAATTACAATTTTCGTCTTTTTCCTCTTTTTTTTCCTAAGAGAGTAGAGTAAAATTAAATTATTTAATTCAGAGTCTGACGCGGAATCCAAATCTATCAGAAGTTCCTTTAATTCACACGCCATATCACGTCTTGTATCACTGGGTGAAAGCTCTCTGACTCGCTTCAAATCTGCGGTGCCTTGCAGAAACCTCTTCCTGTGCTATGCCTGCCCTCTGCCAGGACTGTGTTCAATGTGCGGTGCCTTGCAGAAACCTCTTCCTGTGCTATGCCTGCCCTCTGCCAGGACTGTGTTCAATGTGCGGTGCCTTGCAGAAACCTCTTCCTGTGCTATGCCTGCCCTCTACCTTTGCTGCGCCTACCCTGCGCCCAATATGCGGTGGGCCTTAAAGTAGTAATTTTGCTCTAGCATGCAATGGAAAATAGTGCGGCAGTAGCTTGTAAGGAAGACCACCAACATATGTCCCGGTGGCCAACTAAGACTAGTGTCTATACAGTCCAGTATATAGTAGTGCCCTGTGCAGAAAATGCTATATTATATGTTAAAGTTTTGCCAGCGAATTTTCCAGGGTGATGTGAACAAAGAATGACTTTACATATAAAATCATGTAACAGAGTTTTGATAAAGATTAAATAGTGGAACATACATCGACTGTAACTATGAATTGAATGCAAAATAAATTTGTGGAGCAAAACGAAATAACATCTTTACACAAAAAGTTTCTACTTAACCTTTTAAATGCTAGTTAAAGTCAATTTTGTTGATTTAAATTCGAATTAATGATGACAACATTAAGAGAAAAAAAATGTTCAAGCTCAATCTATTCAATCAATTACAGTGCAAGCTTTCACTAGCGAATGGGGCCAGTCTGAACAGGCCTGCTATACGATAAAGATACTGTATCTTTTATTGGGCCTTTATGTGTTTGTGTTTTAATATGTGTTAAGACCCAAGAAGTAAGATGACGCTTGAAAATGATTAATTAAAATCAATAAATTAGATTCTTGATTAAAAACTCCCGTTTTATTAATTAAAACTGCAAGAAAAAGTTGAAACTAAACGTTTAGGAGCAAATCAGCCTAGTGACTACATTTAAGCAAGTGTATGTCAAGAAAAGGAGATTTTTTTAGTGCTTGGTTTAGTAAACAATTGTGGTTAAATGTGAGTGAAGAAAAACAGAGTTTATTTTGTTTTTATTGTTTATTATTTGGTGGTGAGGGGGTTGTGGACAGCGGTGGAATGTAAGGATATTTTCATTTGAGTGAAAGAATTAAAACACACACGAGGAGTGTGCAATTCATTTGGAAAATGCATTTAAATTTAAAACATATGGAACAGTAAATATTTCGTCACAGATTCCGCGTCCAAAATTTCAGTCCGAAAACACAATGAACAGGTATAAAAAAAATATGCATATGTTAGGCGGATTAATAGAATGCTTAAAATACTGTGGTACTCATGAAGTGGCATTTGGAGACAACCGCACCCAACATTTGTACAAGTAATGTAATCACTTGGTAAATTTAATTCAAAACCTGTATTCTATTATCGGTTCTGTTTGTAGATTTGTTAATGATTTTGTTAATTCTGACTTTTAATAACTAGGAAAACTAAAATGTATTTAATTAAATTAATTAATCAATTTAATACTTGGTGAGAAAAAATCATTACCAGTAAACTTTGACCTGGCTCCACAAAAAAAGAAAGATCACGTTCCGCCACTGATATTGCAATACGTACAAAAGTATTAACACTTAATTTTTAAATCGTTTGGAAGTTGAACGATCTACTAACGCATATAAATAAGAGAACCTCAGCTAGTATTGTGACTTTATGTCGTGGACGTCTGATTAAATAACGACGTCCTGGTGAAGACAGCTTCCAGAGCTACCAAACAACCCTTCCTTCACAGTTACAATGGACCGGGTCTGGCTGGGGCCCCAATGGACCAGACATATTGTTATATTTTAAGAGCAAGTACAACTAACCTGGGTGACTTGATGATCTTGGCGATGTTGAACTCCTCAGTGCGCAGCGGTTCGGCTGAGATGGCCTGCCTCTTAGTGCGCAGACTCGGGACGGCTGCGCTCTCGTGGAGCAGCAACCAGTCGCCCGAGCCGACGATCTGCTGCGTGAGGGGCCGCACCACCTGACGGAACTTGTCGATCTCATTCTTCAGGTGACGGATGGTGGCATCCCTCTTATCGAGTTCTTTCTCCAGATGCTCGACCAGCCGATCCCTTCTAAGCAGCTCGTCCGATCGCTCGACGAGCAGCTGCCTCAGCTCATGAAGACTCGACATATTTACTAGGATACAGTTATAGCAGCTGTACGTCGCTCAGGACACGCATCCTACACCTATCTGTCCAGAGATCTGTCCACCGTGCGAGACGTTAATATCACTTGGACTACGATAGTCGGGAGGACCTGCGGTTCAACGAGCACGACATTATAAAATCGCACAAATGTTATGCCCCTAAACATATTTGGAGATGAAAATGTTTATCTTAATTTAATGAGGGAGCTGAAAAGTATAGATTCTTAATCGGAGCAACTGCGATTTTTTTATCACATGTAGGCTACTGTTGAAAAGTTGTAATTGCTATAATTCTGGATATTGTTTTGAATGAACAAGTCGGCGTTTTATTAATCTAGGAAAGTACCAATTTGGGATCGCTACAAAATCAGACACTTCCAAAACAAACAACCCATTTAGTGTAACCACTAGAAAATCTGGAAAAAGTACCAACTTTGTTCGAAATATCAGTCCAACAAAATATCTGCCAGAGGTTAGGTTAGGTTAGGCTAGACATAGCCCACCATTTTTGTATGGAAACCTAATTAATACTTTCCAGGATTTGGTGGGAATTTTCAATTTTCAAGATTAGTTACAATTCCGGTACTTGGCAGCCTACTTTTCAGTCGTCTTTTTTTTAGTTTCCCAAAATATATCTTTTTTGTACTGTTTGGATCCAAATAACTTCCTTGAGAATTTACTTGACCACTCTTCAATATTCTGTGTTTTGTTTCAAGCTAGCCAAAGAAGTAACAGTGTTTAAAGGATGCCTAGGATAATAGAAGTTAGTATATTAACATGTTCTCTGCGTCATATTGTCTCTTTTAAGAAAACCAAGATCTTCTTAGACGCATCCATACAATTTCTATGGAAAGAATTGTTGAGGATCGACCAAAGTTTACTTGAACTAGATGGGACTTTTGATGTATTATATGTAAGGAATTCTGATAGATTAGTATATTTAATACTATCATATATAATCCTAATAGTATATCAACATGAGTTAGTTTATGCCTGTTACTCTTTCACGCAAAGAACACTTCACCGATTGTGCTGACATTTTGCATGTATCACCTGGTTAACATACAGGCTAGATAAATCTACGTCTGCAATCTTGTTTCAAGATAGCAGCTACAAAACATTACTTTTGGTATTTTTCTCGGCTTATGCTTATTGGATTTTAACTAGATCCAGCCTTGGAAGGTTTCTAGATATATATTAGACATGAGGGCCATCTTTATCCCATCCAAGACTATGAGGAGCAGGGTCGTAACCAGTAATAATAATATTGCTATAATTGTTCTTATTATTTTTAAGAGTTGTGTATATAACATTTGTTTGTCTATTTTATGCAAAAAGAACCCATACCAACATCACATTTGATCAGTTCTATAAATCCCATCCCGTGCAAAGAACGGGTAACCAGCTATGTATGAACTAAAACAAAGTTGGATGGCCATTCAAAACAATCAAAAGTTGATAAATAATCGTACCTACTACAAACGCTTTAGATATATTGCACTATGCTTAATATATATTATTTTAGCATATTTGATAAATAAATCATCTTAGTGAGAAAGTTTTAAGTCTCCTGAAACCCGTTTTGCTGGTAGAATGGTCTAAAGGCATCAACTCTAGCAATAGAATGGGCCGCCGATAACGTGAAGATTGGGGTTCGAATCCTAGTTGGGTGCCCTGAGGGTGTTTTTACAATTTATTTTCTCCGTTTTCTCCACACAAATACAAATACACTTTATCTAAATTAAAACTTCATCACTAACAAATTGGCTTAGTCAGTACATGTGTGTACAACACGAATGGATTGTAGGAGGCAGTGACAAAAAAACAAACAGATATCGATTACTGTATGATTTATCTTTAAATCATTAATAAATAGACTAAAAATATAAATACAACTGTACTATTTTTATTTACGCCATTGTGGCAACATATCCGGCATCTTAGCTCAGTCGGTAGCGTGTCTGTCTACTGAGCTAAGGATCCCGGGTTCAATTCCTGGCATGGCCAAAAAAAATGTAATTGGTGCAATGTGGGTTTAGTCTTTCACAGTGATGAATTAACGCCTGGGGACTGGATATTGTGCCAGCCCTAATCTTAAGTTAGATTATAAGGCATATGACGCTACGACAGGCCTAGCAAACCGGTAGTGGGAAATATATGACTTGAATAAAAAAACTGACCCAAGACACAGGCTGGAAACAGTAATGGATGTAAAATTGTGGCAACGTGAGTTTCTAGTTTCCAAATAACGGGCTTCCTATTAAAATTAGACAGTTCATGTGCCTTAAAGCTTGACATCATCTTGTAATAATAATGGCACGTCTGGACTACATAACTTGTAACTCGGTGTGAGGAGAGAGTGACCAGAACTAATGTACCATTGCCCAGGAGACGCCCGAATGTACTAATCGTACATCCTTTCCGTGGAGGCTCTTTCCATGTCCCGACGAGATGAGATTGTTATAGTGAATATGACGGGTTGGGGCTATTGAAGCTCTTAACCTAACGTAAGCCTAATCAACCAAACCTTGGTGACCATGGGAATTATTCCCCAGGTACCAGCCAGGGAATCGAACCCGGGACCTCTAGGTGAGCAGCCAGCGGCTCTGACCACTGCACCACGAGGCCGGTTGGCATTGTCTTGTGAGGGGCTCCACTCCCACCCACATGTGGGGGGCTATCAAGCTAATCTGAGAAAGAGAGGAGAAAGGGGAGTAGTTTAATTTGCACATCTGGCTAAAGCTAATGCACTTTATCGTGCTGATGACGGAAATAAATAAAGACACGTCTCTAGCTGAGTAGGGTATGGCCGGTCCAGACTGAAATAGAAGGAGAACCAGAGATATGCCCGCCGGGTGTAAGTAAGGACAAGAGAAATAAATTATGGCACACCAACAACCAACGAGGGTTCAGTATCCTTTAGGCTTGCACCGATGACTACGTGGCCTGAGGTATTAAGTTTTATTGCCGAGTTCGAGGTTCAAATCTCGGATGGGTGTGACTGTTTCCTAATGTGTTTTTTTTTTCCCATTCTCCATCTAAGATAGTGTAGGTGCAGTTCCTCTTTAAAACATTCCTCTTCGCTACATCTTTAGATTAAGTAATTGATAACTAATGTATTAAACGTTATAATTGAGAGAAAAAAACACAATCATTTACGGTGACGGTCAAAGATAACACAATGTCAACATTTATCTCAACACACGGGTACAAAATAAATGTTACATTAAGTGATTTCAAAATAACTTTGTAAATTTCAAAACAAAATTTAGACTTTCAACCACAAAGTAAAAGCTATTTATTAATTTTTTTAAAGTGTTATTTCACGTGCACTTTCTGAACTGACTCAAAAACTAACTTATTTCTAGAACAGACCCCCTACCCCGGTCGTTAACTCGTCACTGTGAACGAGGAAATACCAATTTCAGCAATTATAAATAATTTGGCCATGCTGAGAATCGAGCCCAGGACCCTTAATTCAGTAAGCAGACGCAATACCGACTGAGCTAAGGTGTCGAATAGATTTTTTCTACGCGCCTGTGTACTAATTACACCAATGAATTAGTAATGAGGAAGGTTGAATTTAGAGGAAGTGTACCTGTATTTACGTTGAGGGAGAGCGTAAAACCATTTAAGAAAAACCTCCCTCAGTACACCCGACCAGGATAGAACCCCGATCTACCAGTCATCGGTAATCTAGTATATCGTGAGAGTGACGTCTTGGACCATGCGGCCACCAAAGCGGGGGATAGAATCTGTTGATGTATGCCTTGTTTACAGAGTGCTAACTAGCGCATTACTTGTTGGACGGTTCTCAATCTTGGTTCGAGGACCGTGCCACCTCGAAGTGCTGGCGAGTGTCTGTGGGTGAGAATTGACCACAAACGAGTCATTTCACTTCTGTGCCAACAAATAAAACCCGGAGGAAAGAGCGTTCGTTATTCTCGGATTTAATGATTAGCCATTTTACTCCCGTGTCACGCTTCACACCAACAACAAATAACACCTTATGATTAAATTGGAAAATTATATTTGAACTTTCTGAGAAATGGACTGTGGCAGATGGCGGGACTTGAAATAGCTCTTCTGGTTGAGATTAGGGGTTTGGAAAAAAAATATCGATACTTAACTAATTTTGATATTTCCTTTCGATATTTAGATAATTTTATTAATATTAGTAATTCCCCACCGGTATCGGGTCAGTGTCAAAAGAAACAACCATTTTGCTTAAGAGTGTTTACATCCCAATAGTGAAACTGCCCCTTTCATGAATTGGGCAAATTTATGGTGATCCGTGAACTCGCTTATTCACTTGACCATTTCACAAATTTGGCAAACATTGCATTAACTCTTGCCCATGTCATCAACTGAAACTTATTGTACTATCTACTACAAACTTAACCGAAATTCGTTCTAAGATATTATATTAAACTATCCCAACCTAAATTAACCTAACCTTTCATTCTGAAATGATTAAAAGTTAAATTAAAGGCAAAACCTGTTTTTCACTTGTCCATTTCACAGACAGGGCAAAAACCCGTCCAGTTTATGAACTGGACATCACAAGCGCTGCACAATTCATGGACTGGACTATTTTTTGTAAAGTTCGTTTAGTGGTCAGGAGAGACCAACTCATGGTATGGGCAGAAATTTGCCCGATTCATGAGCTGGGTAAATTCACGATTGGGGTGTAACACATATATTGTAATGCAATCTTTCTATACCTATACTCTGCAACCTCCTTGTTCCTGCTTCTTTGTTTGGTAACGAGCTAATGCTAAACACATATAAGTATGTCTGATATTACATTTTGTGATTACATTATTATTATTATTATTACTATTATTTTGAATTATATTATTTACAGAAAAAAAATTGGAGTGCGATAATGGTATTTATTTTTACTGGTTAGTAAAAACATTCTAAGACCATAGAGAAAAAATATTCACATTTTAGTGGGTGCTACTGAGTTGGATGTAAGGAGTGCTACTGAGTTTCATGCTTGGAGTGCTGCTGAGTTTGATATCAGGAGTGCTATTGAGTTTCATGCTAAGAATGCTACTGAGTTGCAGGCTGGGAGTGTTATTGAGTTTCATGCTAGGAGTGCTGCTGAGTTGCATGTCAGGAGTGCTACTGAGTTTCATGCTAGGAGTGCTGCTGAGTTGCATGTCAGGAGTGCTACTGAGTTTCATGCTAGGAATGCTGCTGAGTTGCATGCCAGGAGTGCTACTTAGTTTCATGCTGGGAGTGCTGCTGAGTTGCATGTCAGGAGTGCTGCTGAGTTGCATGTCAGGAGTGCTGCTGAGCTGCATGTCAGGAGTGCTACTTAGTTTCATGCTGGGAGTGCTACTTAGTTTCATGCTGGGAGTGCTGCTGAGTTGCATGTCAGGAGTGCTACTTAGTTTCATGCTAGGAGTGCTACTAAGTTGCATGTCAGGAGTGCTGCTGAGTTGCATGCTGGGAGTGCTAATGAGTTGCATGCTAGGATTGCTACTGAGTTGCATGTCAGGAGTGCTACTGAGTTAGATGTCAGGAGTGCTACTGAGTTTCATGCTAGGAATGCTACTGAGTTGCATGTCAGGAGTACTGCTGAGTTGCATGTCAGGAGTACTGCTGAGTTGCATGTCAGGAGGGTTACTTAGTGATCAACATAGTCCTGGTCTATACGTTCTCTAAAATATTATCTTTGTATATTTTTTTCATGGCGAGGATAAAAACTCGTCAGACAAACCTCTGTAAGCACCATTTTGATGAAGAAGGACCAGCCGAAATTGGTATCCATTTTAAAATTAATGCAACTTCCTGAACCATATTTTGGGAAGAAACAATGCATTAGAAAATGTTTATAGAGGGAAGCTAATAAAAAAACATTGGCTTTCAGATTATCAGATATACTCAACTAATAAAATGATATTTACTAACGAGTGAAACGTATATAGTAAAAATGTGTTTTGAATAGTGATTTAATCAAGAAACAGGAAATGAGGTTAGTGCGCGCACGGAAATACCAACCAAACATGTCAAAACCACACAAATATACGCGAAAATTCAAAATAGACATCTTAGTAAAGTTTTAGAGACTATTAAGACCTGCTGCAGTATTCAAGAAAAATATTGTGGCTACACAATCACTAGCTCTTAAAACAACGAGTGAATTAGTGAACTATCGTTAAATACCCACTACAGTGATCGAATGGTTTCAGGCGTCAATCTAGAAATATACCGGACTGCCAAAGAGGGATAGGTCGGGGTTTGAATCCCGGTTGGGTGTATAGAACATATTCATTTCTAAACCTATTTCCTTACTAGCCTCTAATAAAATTTCTCCATTTCTTACAACAGCTTCCTTACAAAGCTAAATCATCTGCGGACCCCAATAACTGCATTGTACCGTTTAATGTCAACCCTTCTCTACTCTCTTGCATTACCCTAATAGCATACTTTAAGGCTGGATTAAAACATAATGGAGGAAGTGCATCTCCTCGTTTCAACCCATTATGTATTTCGAAACTATCTGATAAGTGATCTCCAGTCCGTACCTTGTCACGCGTACCAGTCAAACATACCTCAATTACCTTGACAAGTTTTTTTGGGTATCCCAAACTTAACTAAAATGTTATATAATTGATTTATTTTAACTGATTCGAAGGGCTTTTTAAAATCTATATATAATTGATTGAACCGTAATGTGGTACTCTATTTGCCGAGTAGTAAAAATTTAATTAGTTTTTGATCTATTTCGTCAAACTCCACAATGATGATCCCCAATTATTTACTCTGCATATGGCGTCAATCTCATTAAAATTTTGTTAGATAACATTTTACAGTATGCTGGTAGCAGTGAGATATCTCTATAGTCGTTACACTAGGTTTTATATCCCTTTTTTGAAAATGGGTATGCTAATAGGTCTACCTTACTTATATTCTTGTGACAATTCCTCATGGTTTTATTTATAACATAGCAATTTATCAATTTCTATTATTGAGTAACTATTCACCACCACCCTTTATTAACTATCCTGGAATTGAATATATACCTGGAGATTTATGGTTCTTTAACTTCCTGGCTTCTTTGACATAACTAATACTGGGATCTGGGACCAGAGGTTCAATAGTATGGATTTCGAAACCCCCATCCAATTCGGATCCTTCATGAACATTCAAAATATGTCTGAAGTGGTTGTTCCATCTACTCAAAACATCACACGTATCTGCCATTAGACTACCTTTCTCATCTTTTACTAAATTAGCCCGAACCTAATAACTTTTCCTATAGGCTATCTGTTATTACCTAAATTGAGCTCTCTGTTTTTTTTTTGTTTTTTTTTTCCTATCTCGCTAACCTACCCTTTAAATAAGCTCTTTTCCTTTCGGAATAAGACAGTGGCCTTTATGAATTGATAGATGCGTTAAAAAAAATGTAAGTATGTTTTAAAAATTCAAGTGATTTAAATCTCATTGCGTTATATCCATATTTAATCAATACGAAAACACATAAAAAAACAACGTGGTGAACTTACAAAATGTTAGAGTTATAAAAATCAATCAAAATTATTGGTAGGAAAAAAAGTCACTAAAATACCTTTTAGAAGCAAACATAATTTTGGGAAATGTTATGTACATAAGGGAAAAGTTGAGCAAGAGTATTTGGTGAAGTGTTTTAAGTAGAACGTGGAAACTATTTTAATAATATAGCTTGTACATGAACTGGATATGAAGGAGGTACATATAATTATTTTACAGCGTAAAAATAAAAGATTAATAATATAATCATAAAATAGTAGTTATAATAATTACTAATTTTAATATTAATAATAATTTATTGATATATTATTATTAATATCAATAATAATATTATAATGAATTATCATTATAATCATTAGCAGCAGCACTGCGTCTTACTGCATATTCAGGTTATAAGCATGGACCCTAATTAATTACAAGAGAAAGTAAAACTGTTGGTAAACAACATGACAGCTCTAAAGACGCTCCATCCCTCTTACCCTTTGCGGATTCAATTAGTCTTTCTGTGTGTGGCGTGGAACCATAAAGCTAGCTAGCTACCTTACGTTCATTTTTTATCGTCTCGCAACCTCTTCGGAGAAAGGATGTATTGTGATCGTTAAAAAAAACCTAATTGGAGATGTTGATGGATGGCGACGTTTCATGACGCCCTGAACCTGAAAAAGTGGTTTTCACGACGCCGCCTGTCTGTCTGTCTCGACCTAGAGCAGAAACAATTTTTACCGATTGGGCTAAAACTTGATATCCATATCCATGCAGGATTCTCATAAAGTTACCCAGAGTTTTTTTTAAAATTAGACATCGAAACTTAAAACTAAGGATAGTTTACTGAAAGGTGAAAGGAGAGAAAAAAAAATCGATTTAATTGAAATCGGCTCTTCATTACAAACAAAATTGTCCATCTCATGTTTCTGAGAAAATGACTTTAAAGGTACTTTACATCCACAACTATTTGGGAAATGAAATAATTTCAAGTCGCGAAGTTGTAGGACTGTTAAAAATAAAAATAAAATTATTTAAAATATATTTTGATAAAACCAATAGTTTTGAGCTATAAACATAAATATGTTTTAAAATGGAGGTCTGGGAAATGGAGATTTGATTGTTATGATCTTTGGAGGACATAGATGGTCCTTTGTTCTCAATATGTTTATGTAACAGTGTATATTATTTTATTTATTCTCTTTGATGTAATATGATGCTCGTGTTTCAGTTATGTTCCTGCAACAATGCTTATTAATTTTTTCACACATCTTCCTAGTTTTAAGTAAATATCTACAATTTTAGAGAAAGGAACGAGAAACTATGTGCGATGCAACGTTCCTTTTATGTTTTAAAATGTTGACGCAGGCTACAAGATTCTGTATTGAAAAAAACAAAAATTTAGATTCATAATCGTAGGAACACGGACTATCATCAATCTTGTCTAGTGTGAGTTTCCAGTGACGAGGTCAGGGTTTGAATCACTGCTGTGTGCACCGAGGATGTTTTATCTTAAACGGTATCCCATCCTCCCTTTACGCAAATAAGGCTCCATTTTCTTTCAACTCTGCCAACCTGATATCTCCTCGGTGTAATAACATGCGCAAAGCTCGGACAGGTTGAAAGAGGGTAGGAAAAAAAAATAATCTTAGAACGAAGCCATGTGTAATTAAAAATAAAGTTTGAATAGAAAAAAGGCGTCTTTCAAAAAAAAGTAGATAATTGAAGTTTCCCAATCAATTACCGTATATATTTATTTTTTTCAAAAAATCCCTAACGGTTCAAGTCCTTAATATTGCTATAAATCTTTGTAAGAAGCACAGTGACAAACATAACACAAAGAAATACCTACTCATAATTACCAACTTTGATCCAAATAACTGGTTTTATTTAATATCACCAAAATGTAGGCCCCTATATAGCATGACTTAGCAGACCAAACAAAACAATAAGAGCAAGGTTGATGGATTTGTATGTGTTTCAAAATTAAAATATATCGAAGGTCGGTAGTTCGGTTTCTTGGGAATGATGAGTATTGATTGCTGCTCGATTATACAAAAGAGCCTGGTGGTATTAATGGTGTAAAACTTGGCTGTAGGTATGATTGTGGTCTGCGAGTATACCGAATAGACTGATGGTGTTAAACTTGGCTGTAGGTATGATTGTGGTCTGTGAATATACCGAATAGACTAATGGTGTTAAACTTGGCTGTAGGTATGATTGTGGTCTGTGAGTATACCGAATAGATTAATGGTGTAAAACTTGGCTGTATGTATGATTGTGGTCTGTGAGTATACCGAATAGACTTGATGGTGTAAAACTTGGCTGTAGGTATGATTGTGGTCTGTGAGTATACCGAATAGACTGATGGTGTAAAACTTGGCTGTATGTATGATTGTGGTCTGTGAGTATACCGAATAGACTGATGGTGTTAAACTTGGCTGTAGGTATGATTGTGGTCTGAGAGTATACCGAATAATAGAAACACCATTATGGTGACTAAGCTGAATCTACTCTCGCATCACATTAACCTTTTGTGCCTAAAAACTATCATCAATCATGAAAAACTGATAGGAGAAGAGGGCAATGTTGTTACATTGTATTCACCGTCACAATTCTTTTTGCACCTCGTCTTACTATGCTCATCATATCCGCAATGTATTACGCTATTAGGGTAGACGTGCCTAAGACATAATTTAAAGCAAACTTACCCACATTTGTGTAGAGGAAGAGTGGAAAATAATATCAGTAAAACTACCCGGCGGTACTCGAACCCTGACCTCCACGTCACCGGCAAACAAGAATAAATTAGCCTAACACACTGTTAGGGGTAGTAATTACTACTAGTGATATTATTATTATTAGCTCCAGGAAAGCAAACATTGTAGTTGGATTCAAATATTGTTTGACCCACATCAGTGACAGCATGGTCTAAGGCGTCACTATCGCAATATACTGTATTGTCGATGATGGGAAGATCGTGGTTCGATCCCGGTCAGGTGTACTAAGAGTAGTTTTTACTAAAAGGTTTCCCACTCTCTCTCCACGCAAACTCTAAAACACTTTCTCTAAAATTCAACTCTTATCACTCTTATGATCTCTAATCCATTAGCATAATTAATATCTAGGCGTAAAAACCGAACGGGTAGTAAAACTCAGTGCTAAATATATAATTATATTGTTTGTAGCACAGATTAGGGGGGAAGCGAGGCTGGCTGGAAGGATTGTTACATGGGTGGGGG
>CABFWB010001168.1:120888-138257 GCA_902151455.1 Timema bartmani | reverse complement strand
TATATTTATTATAAGTTACATTTACACAACTTAGAATTTAAAAAAAATAAGCAAAGGTTCAACAATACTGAAAGTAAAAACCTACAAATGTTGTAAGATTTGTATCCTTTTATTAACACCGCGTCTTACTACCTCTTCAGGTAGTTCGCATTTGATGATGACTCTATTGGGGCAGGGATGAGGAAGGAAACGTCTGAGAGAGAATCTACCGGCGTTTGCGTGGATGGAGAGTGGGAAACCATATAGGAATAACAACCCTCAGTACACCCGACCGGGACTCTAACCCCGATCTCCCCGTCTAACACGAGGGTGACACCTTAGTTCAGTGGTCTCAACCCATCCGAAAGGACAGATTCAAAAGATTGGGGGTTTTTGCGGGCCAGAGCTTATACAAACATGTTTGCTTTAATATATTCTATACGTTCCCGTTCAGACTACACACATTTTAATTACGCTATTAGGTAAGAGATGATGAAGATATAATTTAGAGAAAATGTAGCCACATTTAATCTAAGGGAATGTAGGAAACCATCTAGGAATAAACACCCTCTATTCATCCGGCTGGAATACGAACCCTTCCCGACACCGGCGAAACTAGACCAGAAGAGTCTGACTTTAATCTGCGTGTCCAACGATGTAGGTCCAAGGAAGGATTGTTACATTTGATGCTATGAATTTAAAATAAAAAATGTATACATAAAATATTTAAAAACTTATATTTTTTCCATGTTTGTGTGGGCTAGCAAAATATTCGAAGCTGTATTTTTTAAATTATGTGAATAAAAATTTCCACATTCAAGTTTTTAAATTTATAAAAAAAGATATATATATATATATATATAAAATAAAGTACAGTTTGAAATAGTTAAAAGTGTTGTTGGTTATTCAAAATGATGTATACACTAATAAAACTATTATTTTTTGTGTGCGTAAGACTGCAGGCCAGATAGAAAAGTATTGCAGACAAGCAGGCGGGTCAAATATATGTCCCGTGGGGCGGATGTGACCCGTGAACCGCGAGTTTGAGAAGCCTGCCTTAGACCGTTGGCCACTGAAGTGGTTGTTTATATAGTTAAATCTAATATAATGTTAATACGTAGTTTATCATAGTTTATCAAGTGGCATCACTTGGCTAAACCGTATGGCTGCCACGAGAGATAAATGATAAAAGACCAGATATGAATCTTTCGGATATGATGTCAAATCTAAATGGTAGGCATGTAGATATTTTAAAATATTTTGAGTGTGCCAGATAAGGAATTCGAATCCTGGACCTAAGAATTAACACACAAATGCTCATACGAAATTATCTATATGAGAACTAATCCAAATCCTAGCTGGATTCACCCTCTTTATCACTCGTAAATACAGTCAAAAGTACACTGTGTTTATTCTAAAAGGGAGCAGTCTTACCTTTACAGGTTACACTATGGCCCTATTTTATAATTCCATAGCAGAATAGTGCGAGGGCCTCACGAGACAAATATAATATCTTCAGCTGTCACTTTGATAAATATAAATTATAACCTTATAATATAATTAAAACCTATACAATAAAACTAATAATATAGTAAAATGTTATTAAGATTGGTACTTAAAAAAATGCTTTTATTTTTAAAAAAAGGCCCTATTTGTGAAAATTGAACAGTTTATATATACCGTGTATATATATATACCGTGTATATATATATATACACATACCGTGTATATATATACATACCGTATTTATATACTATATATACCATATATATATATATATATATATATACGGCCCAATTTTCACAAGTAGGGCCTATTTTTAAAAATAAAAGCATATTTTTTAATGCCAATCTTAAGAACATTTTATTATATTATTAGTTTTATTTTATAGGTTTTATTTATATATATATTGTTCTATAGCGATTAAAAACAAATGAGTACCCAAAGTTCTTTAATCCCGGCAGTCCAGTCTTTAATGCACGCAAATGTCGGTACTTTATCTTTTGCCACTATTTAAATGAAGATCCGTTTGTAAAAAATAACAACTATATAGCGTATTTAACAACGACAATAATAATGTAATTCGCACAGATCTACTAGAAACAGCTCAATGTGCCATGTTTGTTGAAATAATAAACCAGCTACCATAAACAGCTGCTATAAAACACAACTCTTTTCAAGAATCAACTTGTAATAACGCGTGGTCCCTAATTAGCAGCGCAGTTCCACCAAGCAAGGAACCTTTTCTTGGTCCACACAACTACAGACTAACACAGCATGATTCTAGTAACACAACTACAGACTAACACGGGAGGATTCTAGTAACACCACTACAGACTAACACAGCAGGATTCTAGTAACACAACTACTGACTAACACAGCATGATTCTAGTAACACAACTACAGACTAACACGTGAGGATTCTAGTAACACAACTACAGACTAACACAGCAGGATTCTAGTAACACAACTACAGACTAACACAGCATGATTCTAGTAACACAACTACAGACTAACACAGCATGATTCTAGTAACACAACTACAGACTAACACGGTAGGATTCAAGTAACACAACTACTAGACTAACACGGAAGAGATTCTAGTAACACAACTACAGACTAATACGGGAGGATTCTAGTAACACAACTACAGACTAACAGTGCAGGATTCAAGCAACACAACTACAGACTAACAGTGCAGGATTCAAGCAACACAACTACATAAATACAGTGAAGAACTAACACCCACCTAACACAATCTAATTGTATGAAAAACTTAAAAAATTGTGTTTAGTAACATAATATGGTGTTAAAAAACAGCTAACAACGCAACTAGCACTTACAATTACCATTCTAAACATATTTTCACACTTGTGTAATGTTATAACAATAAAAATAAGTGATAAAATAAATTCCCTTTATTATTTTAAAGATTATCATTATCATCATGCATGGATTTAATTGGCTAATTTCTATTTCTGTCTACAGTAGAATTCTTACATGACTTTTATTTATCAAAATAGGTACATACACATAGTGACCTCAACAATTCTTTAATTAAAATTTTTTTTAAAATTAAGCCTGAGATCCCTGTTTAAATCCCGCGATTTCCTTTACAAATATTCAAGAACTATTTAGATTACTATCTGTGTAAAATTAAACTAATCGTATCTACTAGAGAAATTGTAGTTTCAGGGCAATATATATTATTGTAGTTTCAGGGAAATATATATAATTGTAGTTTCAGGGAGATATATTTATGTATTATTGTAGTTTCAGGTATATATATTTCCCTGAAACTACAATTTCTTCAGTAGATACGTTTAGTTTAATTTTCCACAGATAGTAATCTAAATAGTTCGTGAATATCGGTGAAGGAAATCGCGGGATTTAAACAGGGATCTCTGGCTTAATTTAAAAATTCTGTAATTAAAGAATTGTTGAGGTCACTCACTATGTGTAAAGACCAGAAAATTAAGCAAAATGCCTCTAATAAAGCAAAGTTTGATTCATTTTGTAAAAAAAAAAAAGTTTTTATGATCATCAAGAGTAACCATGTGTAGATATGTTTACGGCGCGTGTCCCTTCACCCCTCCCGAGTAATCTTTGTCAGTACTGTCACAGAGAGAAGTATCCCTTCACCCCTCCCGAGTAATCTTTGTCAGTACTGTCACAGAGAGAAGTATCCCTTCACCCCTCCCGAGTAATCTTTGTCAGTACTGTCACAGAGAGAAGTATCCCTTCACCCCTCCCGAGTAATCTTTGTCAGTACTGTCACAGAGAGAAGTATCCCTTCACCCCTCCCGAGTAATCTTTGTCAGTACTGTCACAGAGAGAAGTATCCAGAGTGGATAAAGTTTAAGATATAATGTATTGTTACAGTCCAATTTTCATAGGAAAACTCTTATATGACAGCTAAAAAAATCTACTAAATCTACTTTAACGTCAAGTCATATGATATACAGTTGTCAATTTTATTAGAAATTATCACAACCTATAAAATTACAGTAATAATATAGTAAAATGTATTTTTTACCAAATATAATCGGGAACAAATGTTGTTTGTGTATTCTAAAACGCCCTTACTATGTAAATTGTAGCTGTAACAATGTTTGTACTATACTCCGTACTTTATTGCCACGAGTGGTTGATAAGTCCCGCCAAAGATGCGCACTCGCGACCGTCACGGTCCACAGATCCTCCCTCGCTATCACCGCACCTGACTGACTGACGCGGCACGACCAACACTCGCCGAGAGACTGAGGACTGAGTGGGACTGACTTCACCAGACACGCCGGCACTCTCTACCACTCCCTGTTACTCTCTCACTCGCTCTCCTTCTGCCTCTCACATCTTAGTCACATTTTGGGCGATACACACAGGACTAACATAACAGGTGCATAGCCCGTATAAACAGTAACATGGTCCGGATAAACCAGTACATTGACACGGATAAAGACGACCTCGGTGGTCTTGGGGTGAAGTGCTTGCCTCAGGACCAGATGATAGTGAATTCAAACTCGGCCGAGGTTGACGTTTTTTTCTTGAGCGATAAAAATCCGTAGCACAACTTCCTATGGAGAGAAAGTAAAGTCTTCGGTCCCTTCTGCATTGTGGCATGTAAAAGAACCCTGGAGGGTTTGAGGAAATACATTTCCCGACAAAATTGGTACTTTTTTTCAAAACGTCCGTAGAAATTCAGTGCGGAAGGCAACGGGAAACCACCGCACTTTCTGAACTCCCCTAGTATATGGGATGTCAACCAGATGGTACGGTCAGCACTAGCCAACCTAAGGGCAGAGTACGGATGGCTGGAAACTTATCTATCAAGTGTTCCGTCATTGTGCATATTTAGAGGTTGTTCAAGGCTTCAACCTGATTCACCCGCGTAGACAACCAGCGGCGTGAATGTATAAATATACGGTTTAGTTTTGACACAAACTTTCTGAGCAAGTAAGTTCCAGCTTGGGGGATCCCTGTACTCAGTTGCCAACTTATTAACCGACCAAACTGTGTAATAAAATATTCGTATGAATATAATGGCCATCATTAACAAACTGAGTGGTATCTACAGACATACCGGACCATGCTTGTGGATGGAAGAATGGACCAAGTCCCTGAGCTTGTGCAAACTATGAATATGAAAGCAGAAGCAGTTGAGTGATGGATTTCATTCAAGCTTGAATTTATATGTTATATGGCCACACCTCGTGGACAAGTCGTCATTTGGATTATACCTCTGATATTAAAGGTAGTTTACCGATTACCACTTTTTAAATATTTAAATTCGAAAATGGCTTGTTCAAAATGGATATCTGCGGAGTGATTTGCATGATAAATAAGAATATATTTTGGTTTTTCTAAAAACAAAGTAATTTAGGTTGGTTGACTGGAAACTAATTTTTGAAAATTTTAACCTTTTTTCAAAAATGGCTATAAATTTTTGTTTAAAATATATATCTAAATATAACTTTATAAGATTATAAAAACATGTAGTTTTTTCTGAGGAAAAATGATTTAAGAATAGCTTACAGATTTTTTTTTCTTTTCAATCTTGTTCCTGATTACAATAGACCAGCGTTTTTCAACCGGTGTGTCGCAGCACATTGGTGTGCTGCGCAGGGTCAGCAGGTGTGCCTCCGGAGTTTGGTGAAATATAAGAAATAACAAAACAATTTTTCAGGAATAATAAATATCTTTAAATCCACGATCAACATTATTTTTTTAAATAACACGATTATTAGAATTTTAGTGTTTGCACTTCCAAACACAATCTTGATAGGCCTACTCATTATTTTTATTATAAAATGCATCCTCAAAAAACTTATGGTGTGCCGTGACAATTTTAACGCCTTGTTCAGTGTGCGGTGAGGTGAATATAATCAAATTTTGCCATATATTGTACAATTTTGTGCGGTGAGGTGAATACAATCAAATTTTGCCAATGATTGTCCAATTTTGTGCGGTGAGCTGAATACAATCAAATTTTGCCATTGATTGTCCAATTTTGTGCGGTTAGCTGAATACAATCAAATTTTGCCAAATATTGTACAATTTTGCTTTGATAAATATCGTAGAAATAAACCATTTGATAATGTTATTACGTGTCACATTTTGATTTCATCAAATTAATAATCTTTCACATATGTGCATTGATCAAAACTACAAATATTTCTTGATGAAAATAAAGGATGAGTAATTTAAACCTAATTTTATTTTTGCGATAAAAAGGTAGCATACAAAAAGCGGAGTTAATTTTACTCACGATGGTGACAAGATTTTTTTTTTTTAACTGCAGCTCTCTCAGTATTTTAAATTTGCAACATGACCCTTATGATCAAACGTGTTTGGAAACTACTGCTCTAACACTACTCTTATTATTTTTGTAATTTTTAGTCAGGTATTGTATCAAACATAGCTTTAGGAGAATAATAATCCCAATAGTAAATTCCGTCATGCGAATCATAGATAAAACGAATTCACAAAGGAGAATGCCCGGAATTTCAACGATCACATACAACCAGAGATAAATACAATAGACGACATTCGATGTATCGATTTTTTGTCTGAAGTTAGTTGATATATATTTTATTTCATTTGTAGCACCTGTTTAATAAAATATTCTTACGTACCCTCTAAATTTTACAAAAACCTATATACATATTTGGTCTCTGCTCTACAGTAAAATTAGAAGAAAAAACCAAAAAACCTGTTGTTAGATGATTATTATTATTATTATTATTATTATTATTATTAGCACCATGTCTTACTACCCGTTCGGGTTATACGCACTTACGCTAATGTGTAATGGGAGGGTGATTGCGAGATTAAATGGAGGACGTTTAACGTGAGATCCGAACCACGGTGGAGGCCTGGCATTCCACACATTCACAAGTTGTGCCTGTTGTTAGATAAATTTATCTAAGTCTAGTGTTTGTTAGTGTGATAAAAATGATGATCGAACTTTTGTTCTGTAAGAACCTAACATTATTTGGAATGTTAATGAATGTATCGGGTGTTGTACAAACGTCATAAACTCGTGTGGGGAGAATGGCTGACTCAGCTTTGTACATAAACAGTCCGTGAGGTAAATAATTCTCTTGTTAAACAGTCGTCAAATTGTATAAGAGAGTCAACACAAAGTTGCAGTGGAGAGGGGAATCCCAGAAGTGAGTATATATAACCTTTTGTGTTTTCGACTCTTGTAAGAGGAGTAGGGGGCGGGGGGGTAGGTCCACGAGAGTCCTTTCTTGGGAACCAGCAAACTTTCCACTACCTCATCCTCAGGGTGACAGCCCAGGAAGAGTCCTGGATCGTATCCAGGCTAGGGTGAGGGTTAGAACGACAGAACTAAAGTAGACGTAGAACAGGAAACATGACGGATGAGTAGCACAACACAAAGTAGAGTTACTGTGGATTCACACGTTCGCCGAAAAAACAAGCGCAGAACAGAAACGTGGTCACGTGACGAGCTATGAACCAATCACAAGATTTCCGCGTCATCGACGTGAGCTGTTCCACTAAAGTCTAACTCATCTCTACTTTGTCCGCTCTGTCTGAGATGTTCGGCACGGGAGAGCCAATCAAATCTCAAAACAAGCATGTGCATTTGAAAGCGCATGCGATGTAGAGCTAAAATTAAGCAGACATCTTCGTAAGTTATTTGGCTGCTGTAAGGAGATTTGAAATAACTCGTCAATTAGATTATGGAAAGCGTGTTTATTGATGTTTTGGATTGTGTCACGACACAACATTATAATTTTAAAACATCCATCTTGAAAATTATCTACATACAATATCTATATACAATATAAAATAAAATATGTTGCTAGTCAGCTGTTTTAAGTTTGCGTTGCAGTGCATCATGGGTCAACATACAACGTGTGAATTGCTGCGCTACTCAAGCAGATTCTGCTTTCTATTTTCGGCGAACGTGTTAATCAAGCTTTAGATCTGGTAGATGACATCACGAGTAGAACACAGCTAGCCACCCTTCTAAGCATCACTCAAGGACTAGTAAGAGCAATGGCGAGCCTATCTCCGTGTTATCCTCCTCCTTCTGTTTCTCAAAACACTTCACCGCTGACAAGGCATCACATTATATTCTGTTCTGTTACGTTAAACCATCTTAAACGAAGCCAACTTATTGTGTCCACTGTTACTTCACCCCGTGCAGCACCCACGGGAGAGTGGGTGACAGTTCCAACAGCCTCCTTGTTTATCAATTAATCGATAGTGTGTGTTAACTTCGAAGGTGTTGGTTGTAGAAATATTTCCGCTACTGCAATCTAGCGATGAAATTATGAAACTACTTTAAAATCAAAATGGATGCTTGCCACTAAAATTAATAATTACGTAAGCCATTTCATAATAAACGCAAAATTCATTTTAAAATAGTGAAATTCGTTTAGAGAACTTGAAATTTTGCATATAAATGTGTTTATTGTTTTATTCCGTGAACTTAAAAACACGTCAGAATGATTTACTTTGAACTTGATGGAGGTTTTTGTAGTTTCAAATAGAATTTGTAACATGTTTCGTAAAATCACTATGGGTGAAAAGAATGTGTCCTTGAACCTAACCAGAAAATTAACACAATGATTCTTTCAATGCTGTAAACTCGTTAACATGGATCGATAATAACGGCTACTAGCTGAAACTTACAGAAATACGCTTGTATCCCACTCATATCGATACATCCACCCAGGTATAAACACGCTAAAATCGTAAAATCATCAAGTCCACACACGTCTCAAACCGAGCACGAACGACGCTTTAAAAAAGACGCGGCCCCGCGAATGACCCATAAAATTATTAAAAGGAAATGGGAACATAAATGTTCGCTCGGTTCCTGGTAGCTGACGAACTGGGTCAACTCCCCGCAGTAACTACAAACCAACATTTCTCAGAACATGCAGTTTAGAAATGTCGCGAGCACTCACATCTAACATGTACCACTGCGGCTACCATTGAGCAAGTGCACCGCGGCTTGGCACTATTGGTGGATTATTGGTTTAGAAACCAATGGTACGTTCTCGAATGTGGCTCATCTACAATCAAGGAGATGGATACTACACTGAATATCATCTCTGAGATAACTTCAGGACTAATGGAGAAGAACTTTATCTCCACTCTTTCTCCTGTTGTCAAATCTCCTCACGTTCAGCTATGTAAGAAGGTGGTGTGATGGGGTAGGAACGAACTACTGGCAACATTGACAAATCAGCGTTGCCAGATTTGTCTGAAATTTAAGGGAACATTGATCACACGAGAACAACAAACTGACAACGCTGCATCCCAATAGTACCCAAGCAGATGACATCCGGTGTAGTTGCGTTAGCTTGCGTTCTGCCAATCAAAAATAAATATGGGTGTACTGGTATATTCAAATAAAAATATAGTTATTTAGTCTTTTAATATCAGTTCGTAGAAATATTTAGTAAAATATAATGCATATCTTTTTTTTAGAAATAATAGTTGTAATTATTTAAACAGAAATATAAATTTCATTATACTTATTTTTTATTGGTTAACTTTAATATTATTTTTATTGGTGGAAATTACGTCTCTCGACACGTCATTGTCTTTGATGAAGCAGAAAACTAACATAGCACGTTTTGCGAGTGAGCATCCGCAACTTCCTTAATATTTTCATTGTTATAAAAATAAACTTTAATGTATTTATTAAAGTTAATCGAGGTTTTACTAATACTGTATATAATTGAAACTTCAATACAGTCAACTCTCGATAACTCGAACTAAAGGGGGCGGGGGGTCTTTCCGAGTTACGAAAAGTCCGTCTTATTGAGGGGAAATAAAGTTGTGCCTAAGGAATGAAAACTGATACTTTATCTAAAGTAATATTATACTTTAATGTGAAGAGGTAAACAATACATATCAGATAAGACGCATACACAAATAACACAGCTAGGTACTAGAATGGGAAAGGTTGAGATTACAATAGTCCTATAGTACTGTACTTGCAAATTATCAATATACTGTAGACCTACTGTATGTGTGGGGGTGAGATGAGAGGGGTAGTAGTGCTGTGTTTAGAGATCTCCACAAGCCTCTTGCATTACACTACTTATATAACATTTTTACCTTGCCAGCATGCATATACAATTTTACTTTCGGAAAATTTTGTCCGTATTATACAAAATCCTAGATATTGAGGTCCGAGTTATCGAGAGTTTACTGTACATTTATATTATTTTTTTTTACGTAGCAAAATAAAGTTTGTTAATCAAGTAAGTACCAATGATTTATCCCCTTCCCCATTTTTCCTCATTTAAAAATGTTATGTTTAAAAATTTGACCAGCCTCTATGTCGGCTACTGAGCGTGACATCTTGGAGCCGATAGATAAGATAGAGTTTCCAGTTATGTCGGCTACTGAGCATGACGTCACTCTAGAGCCATGAGGCGGTTTGACACAAGCCACGAAATTTATATTTTTAGTCTGATATTTCGTTCTCATGTCGTTCATCTTAGAAATACAAACAAAGAAATATTTTGGGCAAACGGAGGTTGAATTGAAGAATGATTTAAATTCTGACTAGTGTAAGAAATTGCTTGATTTGACTTTTTTTTAACTACCCGCATCGGTGGGTTCGGGTACTAAATGTCTGACTTATCTAGTTTCGCTTGCCAGCAACGGAGAGGTCGGGTTTCATATCCCGGTTTAGTGAACTAGGATTAATTTTTTTTAAAGGTTTTCTAACTTTCCCTCCCCAAAAATGAGGGTATATTTCCTCTAAATTCTACCTTCCTTGACCTTACCCTATTAGTGTCGAATATACAGATAGCCCGGACGGGTAGTAAGACGCGGTGTAAGAACACACAAAAACACAAGTGGCTCGCTCTTCTGTTTCATGGCGAAATAATCAACTTCATAAATGTGTTTATTACTGTATATTGGTTGCTGTATATTGGTTGCTGTATATTGGTTGCTGTATATTTAACATCAGTTCCTTCCCTAACACATTTAGTCTAAAATGGGCGCGATGAGGACGAGAAAATGGGCGGTAATTTTTTGCAGTTTTTTTTACTAAAACCTCTTTTGGTCAAAGAAAATCAAATAATTCTTCAGTAAAAAACAAAGAGTTTAATTTTCTTCACATGGTGATTTCAACAGTTGTTGAATATCTATTAGGGATGTCCTGGAATTTAATGACAACTTTTTCTCTTCATTTAAAAAGTTTCACATTTATTGCCGCTATGATCATGACAGATATTCAACAACTGTTGATGTCATCATGTTAAGATCAAACTCTTTATGTTTGTACTGGAGCAACATTTTATTTTATTTTGTCCAAAAAAGTTTTGTTATACAAACTGCACAAACACCTTTTTCCGCGTCCCGTACACTCCCGCCTTAATTCCTATTGCACCTACAAGGGTCTCTGGGTCATAAGTTCCCAGCCATTTCTAATTAACGGACCAATACATGTTTTTAATTTTATTTATGAAGGACTGGCGAGGTACAAAGATTGGGAGACAAGCACGGATTTGTCCGTAGCAGGCCTAAATTGGGTCAAATATAGGTTCTAGATTATTTTTAACAAATAATTCCTATTTATACATTAATATAACTTTAAATGAGATTACGTTTTTGTATTTTTGTCTAATTTGGATATGACATTTTAATCTGATCAACGAACTAATTACGTATTTATGTTTCAATTTAATTTTACACGTGAGTACACCAATAAACAAGCACATGAGTAGATAACAACATGTCACAAACATATTATTGAGGTGTTTAAAGTGGGTTTGACTACAACGAATAGAACTCTAGACCTGTTTGACCCAGGATTGAACCAAAGTAGACTTTACCGTGAATTATTTAAAAGCAAAATTAATTCTTAGCAAAAAGAAGTAATAGCTATTTTCCTGTGGGTTTCTAAAATTACAACTTATCTTTTATTTGCTAACCAGAGGCTCCACGGACCACAGGTTGTGTTCCGTTCACCACAAAGCCATCAACCGTCAACTTTTAAAATGGCAATTCATCAACAAGCAAAAAGCTTTTCCTAAGTATTCTCAACGCCTGCCAAAACTAAATTTAAAAAATGAAAAGCTGCTAAAGCCAACAGTCTGCCATTTATCATCGCCGAACAATATAAGTGAAGTACATTATTTTGAAGCGAGATTTTACTGTCAAGAGAAGAAAAACAGCGGAAGCATCCTGCTTCAAAGTGTTCTTAACTTCTTAGAGGAGTTTAATTCAAATCAACTACGTCTATGATTTCATGACTCGGGTTAATATTATGGAATTAATTATATGGAAACTGGCTGGCTCCATGGTCAATGCACCTGGCTACGAACCTAAGGTTCCCAGATTAAATTCCCGCCTGGTACCTTGGGGATTTTTTTCCCAAAAAGGGAATTATCCCAACGGTCACCAGGGTTTGGTTAGCTTGACTTAAGTTAGGTTAAAGATCATAACGGTCTTCACACCTTCATAATCACCATCATTACATCACATTGCAAGTACGACGTGTAGACAACCTCCACCGGTGTATCCTGGACAACGTTTTGTGCTACCAGAGTGGCTAAAACTCTGCACACATACAGCCGCCCCAAACTCCGCAATATCTCTCCAGATCAAAAATTCCATTCACTATGTATATATATATATAAAAATAAACACGTGCATTTTTTTTATTGGCGTGCCAGTTTCATAGTTAGACTGAGTACGCCTCAAGAGTGGTGTTACATTAAATACAAGACAAACACCTACCTGGACCGGAATGGAATGGACCAGTTTAATAATGCGAGATTGGACCATTCCATTCGAGTGTAAGTAAGTGTTGTATTGTATTTAGCATAGCGCCATTCTTGTGACGTACTAGGTCTGGCTATGAAACTGTCCAAAATATCTGATAAAAAAGGTCAAGTAGAAAAGGAAAGTGGTATCAACGCCAAACCTCCAAATATTGATTTCACAAAGTATGTGACATCAAGGAACAGTTACTAGATCTTATTGTAAGTATTCATGTGCCAAGTCTGCAGCCGCCACTTTTGATGGGTATTAACACTAATAATTCAGTAAAATGTTGCGATGTTAACTGCAAGAAACTTGTTTGTATTCTCTAAAAGGTGCTACAAATGTCCAGTCCTAAGAAAATCAAGCCATAGTTTGTTTTCTTGTAGTACAGATTACAATAAAAGGATAAATGTATATAATCTTGATAAAATAATGAAAATAGTGGTCTATTGAAATATCCACGTTTCCACGGGCGCAAGTTTTATAATTGTAGGCCTAACTTACGTTTGAGAAATCATGAGGAGTGGTAAAAGAAAAGCTTAGAAAAAAAAAAGCACATATCAGTCTAACATTTAATCTTTATATTCAGTTTGAAATGTTTAAAAAAATAATTTAGTCACACATAAAATATTAACCTAGTGTATTTTAACTATCTAGAGGCCTGCTTCGGTGGCCGCATGGCCTAAGGTGCCACTCTTGTGTTAGACAAGCCTGCCGATGACGGGGAGATCGGAGTTTGAATTCCTGTCGGGTGTACTTAGGGTGGTTTTTCTAAAATATATATTTTACTCTACCGCCACGCTGATGCGGGTACACTACCTCTGAATTCAACCTCCCTCGTCCATAGCTCAAAACGTAATTAGTACATATGCGTATAACCTGAACAGGTAGTAAAACGCAAACTAGATATAGAAGTAACAATACTTATTCTCTTCAAAACTAAGTCACAATAATGATACTTGAGGTCATCGAGTTATGAAAAAGAAATGAACATCGCATCTTACTACCCATCCGTGCAGTCAGCATAGTTACACTAACGGGATAGGGTTGCGGAAGGTATAATTTTGAGGAAATATAACCGCATTTGTGTAGACGGAGAGTGAAAAACCATTTAGAAAAAATTAAGTATATCCGTACAGGATTGGAATCCCAAACTTCCTGTCATCCTTAAGCCGAGCCACATGAGGTGGACATCTTAACCCACGTGTCTACATATGTATATAGTCATAAGTGTTTTTGTTTTTTTCACTACCTCTTTCTACTCGTTAGGGCTATACGCACACATTGATTAATGGTAAAGTAGGAATGAGAAAGGTAAAATTATAGAGGAATTGTAATTTCATTTGCGTGTATGAAAAGAAGGAAGCTATCTAGGGAAAATACTCATATTACATCCAACTGGGATGTTAACCCCATTCTCCTCATCACCAGAGATTGAATCCAACACGAGTGTGACGCGTTAAACAACTTGACAACCGATGCGAGTTATTCTGACGTCACCCAAATTGTCCTAACCTACTAAATTATTTCAGATCTCACACATATTTGAACCCGGGTCCCCAATATTTGTAATATATGTATCTCTAACTAGTTGAGAAGCCTTACCGATGCGTGACCCAATAGGCACTATATCCTTTCAATTGACCCACTTTCCATTTGCCGGGGTATTAACCCCCACCCCACCCTCACCCCATTTCCCCGCCCTCTCCTCTTCTGGGGGAAAAAATATTTGTGATATAAAAATTATTCGATCATGGGATCATGGCCCAAACCCTCCATAATGGGCTAGGGACCCTACCCCCAGATCACTAGCCAGATGGGTGGGCATGGCTTAGTAGTGTAGCTGGTGGTAGCTGAACCCCGCCCTCTTGTGTAAGAGTAAGCAGCGAAAACACTCACCTATCCCAGTCGGTAGAACAAAGTTGAAACATAAAACCTGATCAAATCTAAGTGAAGGTTTCCTGATACATTTGGAATAGATTGTACTTGACAGTTGGGTACGAATGAGCCACGGTAACCTAACTACAGTAGTTATCCCCCATTGCCGGCAGATAGCACCACTTACCCCACCCACACGGTGGCTCAGCAGGAGCTACGCAGAATCGGGCTGTTATCCACCCCAATTTATTCTGTTGGACCTCGGCTGTAAGTGGCATCCACGAAACAGGTGAGGCAGCAAATTAACATATGGTTTAGGAGTAATAACACTGGATTTAATGCATGTGGGTGAGACATGGGCGCTGCTCATTGCGAAGAGGGAAGAGACGGTTTTACTTGGCCGGACCGGGTGCTTTCCCCCAAACACAGGTGGGCGGGACAACCCCACCTTTATCCCCACTGCGACAGGGCTATAATACTACGTGCCTACAAATTAAATTGTTCGTAAGTAAGTTATTATATTTCAGTCTGTGTGTAGGCAAACAAATCGAAAACAAACTGGTCGACACGAATAGGACCATTTAATATAATAGTTAGCCAATTGGTTGACCAATTGAGAAGAAATATTAGGAGGGTTAGGTGGGCTAAGTGACCGACACGACTTGGAAACACTGGTCGAAAAATTCATGCATAGGAGTCCAAACGATGGACACGAAACCAGCCAAGAAAATTTAAAAAAATTATAATAAAAAATCGGGTAGGTCCAAACGTCAAGTGTTATAATGTCAAATTTAGATTGTGTATCTTATCAGACATGAACTAGCAATACTAAAACGTCTACAAGTGTTGTATCTCTTATCAGACATGAACTAGCAATAATGAAACATCTACAAGTGTTGTCTCTCTTAGCAGACATGAACTAGCAATAATGAAACATCTACAAGTGTTGTCTCTCTTAGCAGACATGAACTAGCAATACTGAAACGTCTACAAGTGTTGTATCTCTTAGCAGACATGAACTAGCAATACTGAAACGTCTACAAGTGTTGTATTTCTTATCAGACATGAACTAGCAATAATGAAACATCTACAAGTGTTGTCTCTCTTATCAGACATGAACTAGCAATACTGAAACATCTACAAGTGTTGTATCTCTTAGCACACATGAACTAGCAATAATGAAACATCTACAAGTGTTGTCTCTCTTATCAGACATGAACTAGCAATACCGAAACGTCTACAAGTGTTGTCTCTCTTATCAGGCATGAACTAGCAATACCAAAACATCTACAAGTTTTGTATCTCTTATCAGACATGAACTAGCAATACTGAAGCATCTACAAGTGTTGTATCTCTTATCAGACATGAACTAGCAATACTGAAACATCTACAAGATGTATGGATCTTATCAGACATTTGCTAGAACTAGCAGTAGTGAAACATTTAAAAGTGTTGCAAAATTCATCTGTCACTATTTGAATTACCTCTACAGTCACGGAAATAACAATTAGTGAATGTTTCGCAAAGGTTTGTGTGCGTGCCATAGACCAGCTGCAGCAGCTAACAATAAATTGTGTCAATAAACATTTTTGCCTCTTAAGTAGTTCATGTACTGGAGGTTTGAGTTTAATAGTTTGATTCGATGTTGGTCGGTAATGGCATTAACATTTATCACTGATAGAAATATTTTTGTTCAACTAATCCTAATGTAATTTTATTTTTTGCGGTTTGATTCCACTTTCACCAGATACAGCCCTGTAGCAATATCGTAAAGAAGATAATGAGATTTTACACCTTGTCGTAACTACTTTCTCCATCTTAGAAATGGAAACAACATAGAGTAAATTTTTCATAGGAAGAGCATTTAAGAAAGAAAAATACTAGTCTTTTTCAGCCAAAATTGATAACATACTACTTTATTATTAGTGTTATTTCATAGGTATTGAGATACATATATCATACTTGACAGTTGCAGATCACTTGACTTAACGTATGAAAGTATATATCCAGTGACTTTTCTAGCTGTCAGGGGTCATTCATTAACCACGTAGCGCTTTTTCTTACCCTTTCTCTTTAACCCCCACGTAACACCAAATATACATTTAGCCTGACTCCTTCCCCCTCCAAACTGGGTTCCGTTTCACATCAAGAGTGAATGTCATTATTTCATAGGGAAGCTTTTGTGATACCACTAAAGTGTCTCGGATTCAAATATCACTCAGAATAGGAAATAATCTATAAGGAGGTTTACCAACTCTGAAAACATCACCAAGAGTCGAGCTCGGTGGTCTTGGGGTAGACCCGATGTTCGTGGGTTCAAACCCACCCAGGGTCGGCTGATTTTACTTGAGCGATAAAATACGTGTCACAACTTCCTCCGGAGGGTAAGTATAGCCGTCGGTCCCATGTCGATTGTGGCATATAAATAAACCCTGGAAGGTATTAAAAATACCATTTCCCAGCAAAAATTGGTTGACCATTTTGCTCTCGCTCATAAAAATCCATCTCGTGTGCTGATATAATCAGTCGGTCCAGAAATTGCACGTTAAATACCTCAAATAAATAAAGAATAACTTGAACAATAATATTATTTTTTCAACATTAGAAAGTATCAGAATTGTGTTACGTAACACTGATGTACCTATCCTAGCCCTATGTGGATATTAGAGCTCCCCCACCAACAGTGTCACGTGGTTTATGGATGACCTCTCTTACTATGAACATTGGACTGTATTATTATT